>JAHHUM010000737.1:0-154864 GCA_036173005.1 Crenichthys baileyi | reverse complement strand
AAATGCCTCGTCATTGAGACTTTTACAAAAAAAGTTAGTTTTTTTTTATTAGAGCTTTTTTCATATCTTATGATTTACTTCTCACAATTTTTCTTTCTTGTTGGATTTGATGTTTGACATCTGCTTCAGCCTCATCTACCTCAATTTTTCCTCACAAGGGTTAAATTAACTCCTTTTAGTTTGCCTGGTTTGATCATAACACTATTTTTCTGTTTATTTTAGTCTGTGGAGCTTTGTTTGTTCTTAATATGCATTTTTATCCAGACTGACATCTCCAATGGACCCAATAAGATCCGTCAGTATAAGAACTTCCAGATTGAGGTGGACTCCGACGGCTTCCGCCTGTATGGAACGGACACGCTGAGGCCCACCTTAAAGGAGCTGCTGGAACACCTGGAACGCCAGTGCCTTCACACCGACAATGTGCAGTTTCAGCTAAGGCGCTGTTGCCCTCCACAGCCAAGGGGTAAACAAACAAACAAAAGATTCAGTTTATTTTATTTATATAGCGCCAATTCATAACACATGTCGTCTCAAGGCACTTCACAAAAGTCAGGTACATACATTCCAATTAATCCTAATCATTGAACAGTGCAGTCAGAGTTAGTTATTTTTATTCAAAAATTGTAAAAACGTTTTTTTGTCTAAAAAAAAAGGAAAAAACCAGCAAATTGCATCGAGTCAGAGACTTGCAGCATTCTCTCCCCCCCAGGGGAATGTAGAGACAGGGACAGTCAGGGTTTGACTTTGCAGCAATCCCTCATACTGAGCATGCATGTAGCGACAGTGGAGAGGAAAAAAAAACTCCCTTTTAACAGGAAGAAACCTCCAGCAGAACCAGGCTCAGTGTGAGCAGCCATCTGCCACGACCGATGGGGGTTAGAGAGAACAGAGCAGAGACAAAAGAGAACAAAGAAGCACTGATCCAGGAGTACTTTCTATGGAAGGAAAAGTAAATGTTAATGGATGTAGTTCCTTTAGTCGTTTTCACCTAGAAAGAAAAAACAGAAAAATCTGAGCCAGTTTTCAAGGTCAGAGTCTGAAAAAAGAGCACATAGAGTTAGTCACAATGAAAGCTCAGCCAGTAGCTATGTCTAGGAGAGAGAAAAAGGGTTAAACACTGAAAAACAGGGCATGTGGATCATCGGTAGGGGGAGCATTAAGTTGTTGCCTGCAGAAGCTTGGACGATTGCCCCTCCCAGAAAAGGTGTCACAGGTAGACACAGAGTCAGGCCCCGGTGTAGCTTCTAGGAAAAAAAAGAGAGAGGAAAAAAAAGTTAAAAGCTGAAATAAAAAGCAAAAAAATGCAAAATTTAGAGTATTGTGAGAATGTAGCGAAGAGGATGAAAGTGGTCATTTTTCCTCCAGCAGCCAAAAACCTATAGCAGAAATACAGAGATAGTTCAGGATAACCCAAGCCCTCTAACTATAAGATTTTAAAAAGGAAAGTTTTAAACCTAGCCTTAAAAAGTAGAAGGGGGTTTTTGCCTCAAAGACTAAAACTTGGGGGGCCCCCTTCCCCCCAAAAAAGAAAAGGGCGTAAACTAAAGGATCTGCCTCCCATTCTACTTCTAGAGATGATAAACTAGTCAAATAAATCCAATGTAATAGCAGGGCAAAGAGAAACCAACCAGAATACAAAGTCATTGATTGAAAGGCAAATAGAGAAATGCAAAAGAAAAAATGCAAAACAAAGTAAAAACAATTCCAATGAGAGATTTACCTCTACTCGTCATGGGTATAAATATTCTTAGTTGTGAGCTTTCAATGATGCGGTGTAATTGTACTTTTTCTAAGGTTGAAATCATATAACTTATTATATCAAATAAAAATAGGTTCACAAGCTGGAATTTGTTGTTACAATTACGCATTTGAGGTTCAAATATATACTTACTCCCCTCTACTATGTAAATAAATAGTCCTTAGTAAGTTTCAGAGAAACTACATGCTTTTTGTAGCCATCAACAAAATACTACCAACGTATTCTGACAATATTTGACTTATCTGCTTATTAGAAATGGTGGAGCTCATTTAGACTGGTTTGTATTCTGACATAGACCTTGCCTTTTCATGTGTTCATCTATTTACAACAGGGTTTAATCAAGGCCATTTCTAAAGCTTATTGTTAGCCCTGTTAATCTATTTTTAATACAGTTTGGATATGGGTCCAGTGTGTCCAGTTTTTAACCATCTTGCTATTGATTTGAGGTGAAATGGAGAAAGCTACCCCACAGCATGACCCTACCATCACTGTGCTGGTTCAGTGTCCTTAGCTCTGAAAGCCTTTCTTTGTGTCTCTAAAGAATACTTTGTCATTGTGGCTTAACAGCTCAATCTTTGTCTCATCTGATCGTAATA
Source organism: Crenichthys baileyi (assembly GCA_036173005.1). Taxonomy (NCBI): domain Eukaryota; kingdom Metazoa; phylum Chordata; class Actinopteri; order Cyprinodontiformes; family Goodeidae; genus Crenichthys; species Crenichthys baileyi. The sequence continues at coordinate 152,506 of JAHHUM010000737.1, read as the reverse complement.
CTTTTACTCAGAAGGCATTTAGCTTGTCCATGTGGACACCTGAAAATTTTAGTCAAGCTTAGTTATCCAATTTGGACTCTACTTGGTCGGAACCCTGTCGGTCCAAGGCTATGAGAAACTGGCTTCTCCATGGACAGTAAAACTAATGTTACAATATCTTCCAGCTTATAAAAGGTTTAAACGTTGGTTGCTCTTAAAATCGTAACCAGTTTCCTTTCATCTGAGGGTTCCAGATTAGCTCAGATGGATCGTTGACAGCATTACAATAATCCCCGTCTGATTTGTCCCTAACCTTAACTCCATTGAAAACGTATGGCCTACGCTTAAAAGCAAAATCTGTGCCCGGTAGCTAAAATGTGTTTGATACCTAGATTGGTCAAATATCAAGCAGAATTATGCCAGAACCTTGTTGACTGTGACAGAAATAATGTATTTTCGCTGCAACTTGCTAAGGAAACTTTAATCATATAATTATGTTGATGTATATATAATTATGACCCTGTGTGGATCTTAAAATGGCCACAAAAAAATAAATTCTTGCTCAGTTCTTTTTTATCGTGAGATTAGTCCACCATGGAAATACAATTAAAAACTATTGACATTGACGTCAGTGATGAGTGGATGTAAATGTCTGACTAACTCTGTTATTGCCTGTATGATTTAAGTCAGGTATGTTTACACAAAAATGATTTCTTTAAGGGGAGCCTTTGTTACCGGCTGATGTAAAGCGAATGACGTTTACAAAAAAGGTTACAGTAAATGTATTTATTGAATATAGGTATGTTTTAGTTTTGAAAACCATTGTTTTTTTGTTTGTTTTTGCAACCTATTCAACACTTCCTTCCCTAAAAAGACACATAATAGCTGCAGCAGAGTTACATCCATCTTTGCTCTGTGGTTACAGGCCTAGAATACTGCACATGCGTGTGATCGTCTGTATGTAACTCGAACATTTCTACCTTGCATATGTGTAACGCCAAGATTTCTAGAACATGGACTTGCTCTTAAGGTGTAGGTGTGTTTGTGTTGGGGCAAGGGAAACTGTGTTGGCAGCGTCTGTGAAACGGTGTCGGGGAGGAAGAGAGTTGTAAAATGTGGGTTTCCGGAACCAAATTAGCATTCTTCTGTTTACACAGGGAAAGACAAAGCCATGTTTGTATAAATATGTGAGCTGTTTGTTTGGGGAGGGCGGTGTGTTGATTATTATCACGCTGCTCATCAGTAAGCTGCTACATCTGTTTAAGTGGAAAATAAAAGATCGGGGCTGTTTTGTTGTCAGGGTTCATTTATAATGTTGCACAACGGTCTTGCTCGAACAATAACACATGCCCACTTCCTGAGAGTACAGTTTGCTCTAAGCTTCTTTCCTGGGTTTGCCTACTGTTCAAGTATTTGTAAATATAAGATTACATAAAGAAATAGCCTGTTGTTTAAAGCATACATGTGTGTATGTTTTTTTTAAGTAATGGCAGGATTATATGAAAGGGGTAAAGAGTGAGCGCAGCACAGTGTGCCACCTATTACGTCGTGGCAGATCTGAGTGTATGCTGTTTTCTGGGTTTGCATGAAACCCATATTGCATGTTACAAACTCCTTTGACAAGTTCCTGAAGGTGTGCAGACAACCCCCAACCCCACCCCCACCACGATTTGTTGTCACTACATGAGAAACCCACACTGCACACACAGTATCATATAGTGCAGAAACAAATACTCATGTTTTCATATGTCCTCCCATGTGCAGAATCCGGCACAAACTACAAACGTCATGAGGTTTGATAGGTGAACATGAATATCTGTACTTGTCACTGATGTAATTGTTGATCATTAGTTTTACCACCTGTAAACACAGTGTTGCTTTCATGCACACCTCACTGCTGAGCCTTTACATTATACGTGGATGTTTAGAAAGATGCAGATTTCCTCCTTTGATCATTTTCGTTCTTAGTGTAGACAGATATTATCCCTACTGCCTGAATGCAGTGCAGACATTTCAAACCAGCCAAGATTTTTGGACAATACCTTCACCATGGCAACAATACAGGAAGATGTGCTTTCTGGAGGATTAACAAACAGTTCTGTAGGCTTTTATCCAAATCTAAAATCTTTTGCTTTCTTCAGACTACAGTAATGAGATCAATGTGCGATTTGTGCTGTTTTCTTACAAAACTGTTTTTTTTTTGTGGTTACAGAAATTTCTAACCTACTTGTGGTTACCAAGGAGAGAGCCCTGACCTGTCAGCCAACAAGGCATGAGAGGGAGCTCTGTATCTTCCATCGCATTCCTAAGGAGGACATTGAGCAGGTACACATTCTCCTGTGCTATTGTGCCCTAATGCTGATATTATAATCTAGCTTGATCATAAATGTAAAAAGGTAAAATGTAAAACTCAAAAGAAATTTTGGCCTTATAGTGTGTTTTTAATAAGCTTCCAGTGTTCTTTCTCCTTTGTTACAGTGCTATGCAAATGTATTCACACCTCTTAAACCTTTTCACATTTTCTCCTGTTTTTGGGATTTTATGTGATAAACCAACACAAACTAGAGCATAATTGCATAGGGGAAGGAAAAGGATTTATGGTTTAAGAAAAATGTTTTAGAAACAAAAATCTGAAAGGGTGGCCAGCAATACACTCTGCCTGGCCAAAAAAAAAAGCCACCACCAAAAAAAAGGTCACATACAATATTTCGTTGGACCGCCTTTAGCTTTAATTACGGCGCGCATTCACTGTTGCATCGTTTCGATAAGTTTGGTTGGTCCTTCCACCACCATGCTTAAAAAGAGATACGTCATGTTTGGGATGATGCCTTGTTCTTCTTGGGGCTTTTTGTTCAATAATGTTCTTTAACAAACCACTGAGGCCTTCAGAGAATGTATACTTAGATTAAATTGCACACAGGTTGCCTAGGAGGCTTCTGAAAGCAACTGGTTGTCCTGCATTTTATTTAGAAGGATAAGAGTGAAGGGTGCAGAAACAAATGCATGCCAAACATGTTTTTTTTGTAAATTAAAAAAAGTAAAAATTACAATTATTGTGTTTTTGTGTTGGTATGTCATGTCAAAATTTCTGTTAAAACATTGAACATTTTGAAGTTTTTGGTTCTAACACAAGAAGAAATGTGAAATAAAAATCGAGCGTGTTAGAAACACTTAAATATAACACAATAGCACCACAAATACAGGTTTTAACTAATTTATTCTAACTTTATAATACAACTTAAGAAAGATCACTATTAAATTATTCATTAATTCATTCATCTTCTATACCGCTTATTCCATAGTGGGTCACGGGGGAGCTGGTGCCTATATCCAGCAGTCTGCGGGCGAGAGGCAGGGTACACCCTGGACAGGTCACCAGTCCGTCACAGGGAACACAGACACACACAGGACAAACAACCATACACACTCTCATTCACACCCAAGGGCAATTTACAGAGACCTGTTAACCTAACAGTCATGTTTTTGGACTGTGGGAGGAAGCCGGAGTACCCGGTGAAAACCCATGCATGCACGGGGAGAACATGCAAACTCCATGCAGAAAGACCCCTGGCCGGGAATCAACCCCAGGACCTTTGTGCTGCAAGGCAACAGTGCTACCAACTGCACCACCATGCAGCCCACTATTAACTTAATCAAACAAAACATTATTTTGCATGTTAGAATAGGAAAAAATATATCTACCTTTGCTTTTAAAAATGCTAGTTTTTCTGCAGGCAACTTTTGTTGCAGTAGCAAGGTACTTTGGATGGACGTTCCCTCTAAACCCTGAACCATCTTGGCTCTGTGTTGTTGACCAGGAGGAGCACCTTGGCGTGGGCACAAAAACCAATATATACCTGGGCACACTGAGGGTCAAAAATGAGGAAGATGAGGATGCAGGTTACACATCTTTCCAGGAAGTCAAGGTGGTCCTGAAGGTGCTTGGTTCTGGACACAGGGACATCTCCTTGGTGAGGCACAGTTTCATAACAAATAGATTGTTGGAAGACATTCTAAAATGGCATGATTTTGCTTTTTCTTATGAGTAGCAGCTTCAAGCTGTCTCAAATAATCATAAGCAGTAAGCGTGTTTGTCTCTCTGATTTAAAGGCCTTCTTTGAAACAGCCAACATGATGCGACAAGTCTCTCACAAACACATCGCTCTGCTCTATGGAGTTTGTGTTCGTCATCAGGAGAGTAAGTGCTGTTCAACTGTCTGGTTGAGTTTGTGATGCAGTGGCTTAACCTGATCACATGTCTATTTCTGCCACAAGATATCATGGTTGAAGAATACGTCCAGCTAGGACCACTGGATGTGTTTATAAGGAGACAACAGAGTCCACTGAGTACAAGGTGGAAGTTCCAGGTGGCCAAACAACTGGCCTCAGCTCTTAGCTACTTGGTAAGAAGAACAAAGCTTTGTTTTTCACTTCGTGGCATTTTTCTCTTTTTGTTTCACTTGGGGAGTTTCCGCTCTGGGCCTAAATAAACCAACTGTAGGGTTTTAATATTAAAGGATAATGATCTGAACATGAATTTAATGTGTCTGATATGGGGTTTTCAGAGCACCATCCTTGCTGAACTATGATGAGAACAAGTCTAGAGCTGCGCTGCTGCCTTTAAATGATAATAATAATGTAGACCTTTATGAGAATGAGAGGCTCACATTGATTAATGGAACACAATGTTTAAATGTTTTGAAATTAAAGCGCAGCCTTCAGTGTGATTTAACACACACACATGTAATTCAATTCAGTTTATTTATATAGCGCCAATTCACAACACATGTTGTCTCAAGGCGCTTCGCAAAAGTCAGGTACATACATTCCAATTAATCCTAATCATTGAACAGTGCTGTCAGATTCAGTTATTTATTCAAATTGGACAAATAGTTTTTCTATCTAAGGAAACCCAGCAGATTGCATCCCGTCAGTGACTTGCAGCATTCACTCCTCCCAGATGAGCATGTAGAGACAGTGGACAGTCACTGGCGTTGACTTTGCAGCAATCCCTCATACTGAGCATGCATGTAGCAACAGTGGAGAGGAAAAACTCCCTTTTAACAGGAAGAAACCTCCAGCAGAACCAGGCTCAGTGTGAGCAGCCATCTGCCACGACCGACTGGGGGTTAGAGAAAACAGAGCAGAGACACAAAGAGAACAAAGAAGCACTGATCCAGGAGTACTTTCTATGGGAAGGAAAAGTAAATGTTAATGGATGTAGCTCCTTTAGTCGTTTCACCTAGAAAGAAGGAACAGATAAACTCTGAGCCAGTTTTCAAGGTTAGAGTCTGAAAGAGAGCAAATAGAGTTAGTTAATTAGTTACAGTAAAAGCTCAGTCAATAGCTATGTCTAGGAGAGAGAAAGGGTTAAACACTGAAAGACAGGGCCATGTGGATCATCGGTAGAAGGTGAGCATTAAGTTGTTGCCAGCAGAAGCTTGGACGATTCCCCTCTCCAGAAAGGTGTCACAGGTAGACACAGAGTCAGGCCAGCTGTAGCTTCTAGGAAGAGAAAAGAGAGAGAACAAAGTTAAAAGCTGAAATAACAGCAAATAATGCAAAATTGGAGAGTAGAGTGAGAATGTAGCGAAGAGGGTGAAAGTGGTCATTATGTCCTCCAGCAGCCTAAGCCTATAGCAGCATAACTACACAGAAAGTTTCAGTTCAGATTATTTAGTTAAACAGCGCTTATTTTCAACAATGTCGTTTCAAGGCACCCCACAAAGGGTCCCACTGATGGTCATTGTTATACTAAAGCTTAGTGTCATCAGCGTAACAGTGAAAATTTATCCTATGCTGCCTGATAATTTGATCTATTGGAAGCATGTACAGGGGTTGGACAATGAAACTGAAACACCTGTCATTGTAGTGTGGGAGGTTTCATGGCTAAATTGGACCAGCCTGGTAGCCAGTCTTCATTGATTGCACATTGCACCAGTAAGAGCAGAGTGTGAAGGTTCAATTAGCAGGGTAAGAGCACAGTTTTGCTCAAAATATTGAAATGCACACAACATTATGGGTGACATACCAGAGTTCAAAAGAGGACAAATTGTTGGTTCACGTCTTGCTGGCGCATCTGTGACCAAGACAGCAAGTCTTTGTGATGTATCAAGAGCCACGGTATCCAGGGTAATGTCAGCATACCACCAAGAAGGACGAACCACATCCAACAGGATTAACTGTGGACGCAAGAGGAAGCTGTCTTAAAGGGATGTTCGCGTGCTAACCTGGATTGTATCCAAAAAACATAAAACCACGGCTGCCCAAATCACGGCAGAATTAAATGTGCACCTCAACTCTCCTGTTTCCACCAGAACTGTCCGTCGGGAGCTCCACAGGGTCAATATACACGGCCGGGCTGCTATAGCCGAACCTTTGGTCACTCATGCCAATGCCAAACGTCCGTTTCAATGGTGCAAGGAGCGCAAATCTTGGGCTGTGGACAATGTGAAACATGTATTGTTCTCTGATGAGTCCACCTTTACCGTTTTCCCCACATCCGGGAGAGTTACGGTGTGGAGAAGCCCCAAAGAAGCGTACCACCCAGATTGTTGCATGCCCAGAGTGAAGCATGGGGGTGGATCAGTGATGGTTTGGGCTGCCATATCATGGCATTCCCTTGGCCCAATACTTGTGCTAGATGGACGCGTCACTGCCAAGGACTACCGAACCATTCTTGAGGACCATGTGCATCCAGTGGTTCAAACATTGTATCCTGAAGGCGGTGCCGTGTATCAGGATGACAATGCACCAATACACACAGCAAGACTGGTGAAAGATTGGTTTGATGAACATGAAAGTGAAGTTTAACATCTCCCATGGCCTGCACAGTCACCAGATCTAAATATTATTGAGCCACTTTGGGGTGTTTTGGAGGGGCGAGTCAGGAAACGTTTTCCTCCACCAGTATCACGTGGTGACCTGGCCACTATCCTGCAAGAAGAATGGCTTAAAATCCCTCTGACCACTGTGCAGGACTTGTATATGTCATTCCCAAGACGAATTGACGCTGTATTGGCCGCAAAAGGAGGCCCTACACCATACTAATAAATTATTGTGGTCTAAAACCAGGTGTTTCAGTTTCATTGTCCAACCCCTGTATATAGTAAAGAGAATTGGCCCAAGTACTGAACCCTGTGGTACTCCACAATTAACCCTGGAGTTTAAAGATGATTTATCATTTACTTGAACAAACTGGAATCTGTCAGACAAATAAGATTTAAACCAGCCAAGCGCTGTTCCCCTGATCCCTACAGCATATTCCAGCCTTTTTAAGAGAATATTATGATCGACTGTATCAAATGCAGCACTGAGATCTAACAGAACCAGTACAGACACAAGTCCATTATCTGAGGCCATAAGAATATCATTGGTGACTTTCAGCAGAGCTGTTTCAGTGCTATGATGAGCTCTGAAGCCTGACTGAAACTCTTCAAACAGGTCATTGCTGTGTAAATGCACACACATTTGATTAGCAACTATTTTCTCAAGAATTTTAGATAAGAATGGAAGATTGGATATAGGTCTGTCATTTTTCAAGTCATCTCGATCAAGCGAAGGTTTCTTAGGTAAAGGTTTAATTACAGCTACCTTAAAAGCTTGTGGTACATACCTATTTACTAAAGATAGATTAATCATATCTAAAATGGGGCTGGTAATCAGAGGGAACACTTCCTTAAATAATTTGGTTGAGATTGGGTTAACATACAAGTTGAAGGTTTAGATGAAGCTAATATTTCTGATAACTCAGGAAGCTCCACAGGATCAAAACAGTCCAAACACAGATCAGGTTCTACAGTTATTTCCAGTGTTTTCTCACTTGCTGGGGATGAAGTAATCATCTTCGGGAGTATGTCAAAGATTTTATTTTTAATAGAATCAATTTTATTTAAGAAGAATCCCATAAAGTATGTACTAGTCTTTTAGTGCATCGTGTGATTTCTATGTGTAGAAACATAACAGAAAGGGAAGAAAAAAGGAATAAGTCACTTTCTGCTGAGTGGGGTAGTCTGAGCTAAATAAGGACAGTTTCTGTAATAGATTAAATTATCATACTGCAGGCATGTCTCTAAGTTGAAAAAATGTGTCAGGAAAGACACCAGATCTCATCAAATGTGTCACTTCTGAATTATAGAGAAACTGACTTTTAAATAAACATTTTAGAACAAATTGCACTGTTTTATGCTCTTTCTGTATTAATGTGTCTTTATTGTTGTGTGTATTTTAGGAAGACAAAAAGTTGGTCCATGGCTTTGTCTGTGCAAAGAACATTTTACTGGCCAGAGATGGACTGGACGAAGAGGAAGGAGAGCCCTTCATCAAGCTCAGCGACCCAGGAATACCAATAACCGTGCTCTCCAGGGAGGGTGAGGACAAAATGCTGGCAACCTCATTTCACTTATGTTACTATGCAAATCAGAAAGTTGCAAAATAGCTACCATGGAGCATTTCACAGCAACTTCCACTTTACCAGCTGTAAATGAAAGTAAAAGCAGAATTGAAAAAAACCAAAAACAAAGTCTGGCAGCTAAATGTAAGTTAGTTAAGTTAACATGAAGTAGTTCAAATTTTATTTTATTAACACTAACCAAAAGATCCTGCAATACTAAAAGTAAATGGGCCAAACTCTTGATACTTTCTAAAATGTACAGGAGCTGCTAAAGGAACCCCTTTGTTCAGCTTAAATTGCCCTCTGCAGTATACTGTGTTTATCTTCCCACACAATACAGAAAAAAAAAGAACGTTTCTGATCAAGGGTTTCCAATCAGGTAGTCGGAAACAAGAATCACATTTGTCGCCTAATCTTTAGACTTTGCATTGAGCAGATTTCCACCTTAATCTATACGACTTTAGAGAAATCAAACTGAAAGGAGAGATCTCAAATTGCTCAGTTTTGCTCATAAAGCAGCTTCATGTTTCTGTTTGTCTATTAGTGCTAGAAATTGTTTGTTTCGGCCGCTGTGGCTGTGCAGATGGATCCGACAAACCACAGGACCAACTGGGTTCATAATGTGCTCAGAGGCTCTTTGGGAGTGCTCCTTCCTACTTCCCATTAATCTGATTGCTTTCCACTGGCTCAAGATGTTTTCCTCTCTTTCTTTCCTTTTATTGTAACCCTGACACTCAATTTCTGCCTACATTTATCTCTTTTCAGCCCCTGCCGCCCTTCTCTGACTTCCCATCTCTTTCCTTATTACTAACAGACATCCTCTCATTCAGGCTATGAATTTGTGGAGCTAAAAAGCCAGCAATGGAAGTCAGATCACTTGATCCCTTTTCTAGTAGCAGTGAAATATATTTCAGCCAGGCGATGCAACATCAACCGTTTAAGCTTCCTACACAGTATTTCCGTATCGCATCACACCAAGTACATCAGACCGTGACAGGAGCCCTACATGAGTATTGGATTTTTCATCAAATGTTTTCCTGTAAGTATGCTTCAATCCACCTGTTTTACAGGTGGATTGAAGCAGAAATAATCCTTTCAACAATAGAAGAGGTTGTGAACAGTTTTTTTTATATATATATTTAGCTCTAAGCTACAGATTAAAGCAGGTTTTGATTTTCTGTAACTTTTAGGGATGTCTGGTCTGTATTTATTTCCCCAGATTCTGAGCAGAGAAGCCCTTCGCTGATAACATATCCCAGTTCAATATTTCATTAAAATCCATCCTGTGTACTGGGGTATTAATATAAATGACATTATCATCTGATGTGAATTTATTGTTTTAACTCAGTTTAAAAAGTTAAACTCTTAATTGTATAGATCAATTTCATGATAGATTTTGAGTGTTTTGTTTCTGTTAATTTTGACAGCTGTGGCTTTCTTCTTTATTGGGTTTAGGTCAGGTGAGTTTGCTGGCCAGTCAGACCCAGTTAAACCAGATATTTGTACCTAGTTCTGCAGTAAAAAAAAAAAAAAAAAAGGAAACTTCATACTGGACGTTCCCATTTTCTTAAAAAGAGGACTTCGGACAACTGAGGAACAGTCCTGGTCCTTTTTCTCCCCAGCTAGGCTAAGACACTTGTTATCTTGTCCTTAGAGTGGCTTGACTCAATGAATATGACAGTTAAATCCATGTTCTGGATATATCTGTGTGAGGTGGCTCTAGAAGAAATGACTCCAACTGCGGTCCACCTTATGAATCTCCTACAAACTCATGAAAGGACTTTGCTTCACACCGCTCTTAAGGCTGCAGTTACTCCTGTTGCTTGTGCATCTTTGTTCTAGGACAGTTTTTCCTTCCCCTCAACTTTACAATAATTTACTTGAAAACAGGTCTGAGTGAGCTTTTTGGCAGTGATTTTTTTTATGGCTTAACCTTCCTTTGGAGGGTTTCAGTGACTGTCAACTGGACAACTGTGTTCTCAGCAGTCTGACTTTGGTTTGTGTAAGACTGATCATTTATCATTTCTGCCCTAACTATACGATTCTTATTGGTCGTATGTAATGCTCAAATTTCCTGAGAAACTGAATGTTGGATCTTCATTAGCTCTGAGCCATAATGAATAAAAGTAACAGAACTAATGTCAAATATATTACAAAAAATTCTGAGAAGTCAAAGTTTTACTTTTTGAGTTGAATTACTGAAATAAACCAATGATATTCTAATTGATTGAGATGCATCTGTGGTAAAGTCTGAATATCAGTAAAGCAAACAAAAGCAAACGTGATCATCCTAAGTGTTGCTCAGACAGGATTTTATGCACAAACACCCGCTGTCTTCACCTCAATTACAGAAGTAATATTTGTCAGACTTTCCTGGATTCCACCCATGAAAAACCCCCCTTTTGATTTACGCTGATCATACAGAGGCAGGGCAGCCAAATCTTCTCTCTCTCCACACACCACACCCCCCACACAAACCCCAAAAACACACACACAAAGGTTTTAGTTTCTTACTTTGCTAAATTGACTTTGTATCTGTAGAGTGCGTGCATCGCATCCCGTGGATCGCTCCTGAATGCGTGAAAAGCATGTCAGCATTGAGTGTGGCTGCCGATAAGTGGGGATTCGGTACCACCCTGTGGGAGATCTGTTATGATGGAGAGGTTCCGCTCAAAGAGAAGAAACTAACAGAGGTAAAGGAAACATACAAACATTAATAACTGCACACAGTCAGATTCCTCCTTCGTTCCATGATCGTTTCTTTTTCTTCCCTTCCATACTCAATTTGTCGTGAGCAGAAGGAGAGGTTTTATGAAGCTGAATTCCAGCTGGCCACCCCAGATTACAAGGAGCTTGCTGAACTCATGACTCGTTGCAAAGAACATGGGCCCCCAAAAAAAAAGGACCCTTCTTCAGGGGTATCGCAGGGGACTTGGGAACCCAGAGGAAAAAGTATGTCTGAAAAAAAATTTTTGGGTTTCACCCAATTATATATTCCCCGTGTTAACACACAAACTGTTGGGTGATTTGAAGCTCCAACCTCACAGACCCTTTTTTTTCAGTAGCTTAGCACCATTGTGTCAAGTTTTATTTTGTTATACAAGATTATAAAAGGTTATATAAGATGAAGACACAGCGAAACACTGTCGATCAGACCAGCATTCAGACCGTATTTTTAACCTCTGAAAAAACGACCCCCAGATTTTTATGCGGGGTTTTGGTTTTTTCACGTATAGTCAGCCTCATATATGAGAAAAGAGTTTTTTTTACTTGCCCCAGATGTTCCTCAGGAAGTTCACTGGGTACATTACCAGTGATCTGCCCCTTCTTGGGCCCCACAGCAAACACAGTTCAGTCCATTCTTCCACCTAGTGGCCACTTTGGGATGCTGCAGTCTGCGTCAGTAACAAAAGAACATTCCACAGATTATATTTCTCTATTTAAACCTTTAAAACTCCCGAAGAATCGGACAACTCAGAATCGGGCTTGAGAATCTTTTTTTAGTCTTTCTGTATAACTACATAAGTTTGGCTTAAGTATTGCAGTAGCCAATTACATGAAAACATTGCAACCACATAGTTACATAACCACAAAAAATTCTAGAGAAAAACCTGACACAGACGACCACAATAGACTTCCTATAACTCAACTATACATATGTTCAAAGATGGCCCAGATTCTCTCTCTCTATATGTATATATGTATATATATGCACACACAAACATATATGTGCAGTTATCTCAGCAACTTGATTAACCAAGTCAAACACATTATATAGATGAATGACACACAGCCTTTTTTCAAGCATTTATTTCTATTAATGATTTTCCGCTTACAGCTAATAAAACATTAAAGACATTGAAGATAATATTACATCAAACCAATAAAAATATCATTTTTATTACAGCAATGTGGGCCCAATAAAGAGTATGTTTGTTATTTTCAAAAGGTACATTTAATCTGAAATATTATTTCTTTCTCTGTTTCTCAGATCCATCCATCAAACCTCATCCTACCACAGTGGATGACCCAACTGTGTTTGAAAACAGATTCCTGAGGAAGATCAGAGATCTTGGAGAGGTAAACAAACGCTGTTTGCTCCGTTTTCTTGCTTTTGTGTTAGACAAACAGAACAACTTTACCATCTGATTAACACAGTTGTTGTATTTTATTTTCTGCACATAGAAGTCAGAGACCTCTATCTATAATTACATTTTTCACTAAACCAAAGCTCAGAAAATATCGGAGGACCTATTTTCATAATGTTATAATGTCATAATTTGAAGTTGTTCACATGCCTTCTACTTAAAACACAGATGGTTTATGTTCTTCCCGCAGGGTCACTTTGGGAAGGTGGAGTTGTGTCGCTATGACCCTCGGGGAGACAGAACAGGTGAATTGGTGGCTGTAAAGTTTCTGAAGCCCGAGAACGGCGAGGAGCAGAGCAACAACCTCTTAAAAGAGATTGAAATCCTGAAGGCACTTTACCATGACAACATCGTCAAATACAAGGGCATCAGCCATGAAGAAGGTACAGCAGAGTGCAGACACACAAACTGGACACGGTTGCAGACAATAATACATGAACCACATATCCATGGACAGCATACACTGCTGTGAAAAAGTATTTATCCCCAACAGATTTAAGTTTTTGCTGTATATGTTAGACTTACATGTTTCAGATGCAACATGCAAGTTTTAAACACAGAATGCAGTTTTCAAAATTAGATTTTATTTAAGGAACAAGCTATCCTAACCAACGAGGCCCAATGTGAAAAAGTGCTCCCCAAACCGAATGACTGGATGTGCTGACTGATAAGGAGTATTTTCCATTGCTGTGGAGGAGTTTTGTCTCACTCTTATTTGCAGAATTACTTTGATCCTGCCAGATTGGAGGGATTTTGAGCATTAGTGGCCTGTTAGAGTTCATGCCACCTCATTCAGACGTAGACTTCCAGGTTTTTCTTGGATCATTGTCCTGCTGTGTAACCAAAGTGTGCTTGGGTTTAAGGTCTTGAACTGATGGCCAGACATTCTCCATCAGGATTTTCTGCTACTGAGCAGAATTAAAGGTTCCATCAACAAGTCATCCAGATCCAGAGGCAGCATAGCAGCCCCAGATCATCACACAACCACCAAGTTTGCCAGTTTTAACAGGACTTTCAGCTTTCCAGAAGTTCCTCTAGAATCTCTGGTTGTTAGATCATGAATACTGAGGCAAGAGAGTCCAGCTGTTTTGCTTCTTTTGTGACCTGCTTCATGGCTCATTGATCCACTCTTGAAGTTATTTTGGTTGGTCTGTTACTCCCCAACTGTGTTTCATGTTCTTACTCCCTTTTATAGATTATAGCTTTCACCGTGATTTGTTGTAGTCCCAAAGCCTTTGAAATGGCTTTTTTAACCCTTTCAAGACAGAGAGATATCAATAGCTTTGTTTCTCATTTGCTCCTGATCTTTTATCCTACTTCCTGTGGTCAGTCAGGTCCAGTGATTCTATGGTCCTTCAGGTCTGGCAGGAATCCAGCCTTCACGTTCACGTGAAATTTAACTCTTACTTTGTCCCGCAGGGCTTGGTTGGTTGGCATAGTTTTTTTCCTTAATAAATGAAACCAAAATGTGTTGATGTGACAAAAAAGCAGAAACAGAATAAATCCTTAATACCTTTTCATAGCACTGTATAGGGAACTCCATTATTAACTCACTGCATGTTATATTCACTACGTATTTAAGTGATCTGATACCTTGTTAAATTTTCAATATTACACAAACCAACAGGAAATAATTGATAGTTATTGTGGGTATCCTATCAAAGAGACGTAAGCCCATCTGTTTATGTTATAACCAACATAGTTCAATTAGGAAACTGTTCCTCTTCAGGAAATGCCTGCAAAAACTGTTCCTGTCATGACAGTTTTAATATTTTAAGAAATAAATATGTTAAAGACTGATTAAACACTGAGAAGAAAATAGTGCTAAAAACTAAAACACCAAAATATAAAAATATGGTTAAAAATGCCTACCCCTCTCTCAAATCATCTGTGCTGCTTGTAATAAAATATGTAGAAACCGATCAACACAAAACTTTGACACATTAGACAGATTCTCTTACAAATTTGTATTTGATGTCAATAAATTGAAATAGAATAAAATATCCTTCAGCGGGAAAATTCAGGTATACCAGCAGCAGAGTGATCAGCGAAATTAAAGCAGGCAGATTCGCACAAAGGTACAAATATAAAGAATAAGGGCAAATTTACAACATGAGAATACAGCTCATTAAAACTAGAAAAATTAGCATTTCTTGCGAAATTGCAGTGTGAATGCTGTAAGCTGAATTCTTTAGCTGAAAGCTGGCAGAAACAAGCTGAAGTTGACTGCAGAAAATGTGCTGAGATGTAATGAATTAGCAGCAAATAGAAATGCTAAACTTCTGTTAAAAGCTGGCAGAAAGAGGCTGTTGACAGCAGAATATCAGCTGAAGTCTGATAAATTAGCAGAAACAGCAAAGAGAAACTGTCATCTGATCTGTTTAAATAGGAAGACTATATATGAAACAGTTGTTGAAATGCAGGAACTGACAAAAACCTTAAAAAGAAAACCGGAAAGAGCTGCCAGTAGATGAGCTGAAGAAGCATAGACTGAAGCAAAAATATAACCTAAGAAGCTGAAGTCAGTGCTAAAATATGTTGAAATGTTAAAAAATGGCATACATTTCAGAACGACAAGAAATAACTCACAGCAAATGAGCTGAAGAAACACAAAACCAAACGAAAAATTGCCTGAAAAAGGCAGAGTGGAGGACAGAAAGAGAGAGGAGACAGACAGATGGAGAGTGAGATAGAGGTAGACTGTGAATCATTCACACAAATAGCATACTCAGATTTAGTAGTATAATAAAAAATGTACAAATGTTCTTGTATATTTGTGCATAAACTACAGACTATTTACAAGAAATGGAAAAACTGTGCAAATAACAGCTGGGATTTAAGCACATACTGGGTTTGCTGGGAGGAGTGATGGTTGTAAAGTCTATAAAACCGTCCATACTCCTTAACGTTCTCACATTGATACAATACAATCACCACCCTTAAAATGGTTTCTTACTTGGATTTAATGTGATAAACCAAAACCGCAGAAAGCTTAATGGTGAAGTGGAAGTGAAGGAAATCAATTGTTTTCCTGGATTTATGAATGCAATTCTGAGCACATTTTTCTGATTTTCTTTAAGTCATTCATCATTTTCCTTTCACTGCACAATTCTGCACTTTGTGTTGGTTTATAACTAGAATCAAAATTTGTTGAAACCTCAGGGGTGAGGAGCACGAATGCAAGGTTCTGCAACCAGAAATAGCTTAAGTCTATTTCCAAGCTCTAACGATTCACACATTGATATGAACCCATTATTGTAACGTTGTTTTCATGGCTGGGCTCGGATAATGTTTTGTAAACAGTCTAAATGTAAATAGGACATTTGGGATGAATATCCTGAAAACCATGTTATGTTTAAAACAAAAAAGGTGCAGTTCATAAACCATCTCTCCCAGTCGGATGTTGGTTATCCTTCAGTCTTTATTTTAAGCTGGATTCTGTTTTTACCAACTGATTGTAACTTGTGTGTTTTAAAACCATCAAGCAGCCGATAATGCAGAGTTTAGCTGATGACACAACACATTGCTTGTTTTCATCTGTAGGTGGAAAGGCCATAAAGCTGATCATGGAGTATCTTCCACTGGGAAGCTTGAAGGAATATCTTCCCAGAAACAAGACCAAGACCAGCCTTAGCGATCTGCTAAGCTACTCCATCCAGATTTGTCGGGTAATACATTTAATTTTCCTGTTTCTTTATGCTGTGAAATTGTTTCAAATGGCTAAAGACATGGTCTGTTGTGTGGTTTTTTACACTTTGTCGTAGGGCATGGATTACTTAGGATCACGCAATTACATTCACCGGGACCTGGCAGCCAGAAACGTGCTGGTGGAAAGAGAGGGCTCGGTGAAGATCGGAGATTTCGGCCTCACCAAGAGCCTGAAGGAAAATGACGGATATTACACAGTCAAGGATGACCATGACAGCCCCGTTTTCTGGTGAGTTCAGACTGATGAAAGCTGAAGGAGGACCGTAAATATTCCCTCCTCGTACCCCACCTTGTTTATGTTGTATTTGAAAAGGTCACCAGTAATTTAGATGAATAAATCAGCTGACTTGCTACAGCAGCAGTGGACATAAGAGACTTTGCACATGACTAATTTCCCTTTAACCCTTTTGGGTTTCAGGTATGCTCCTGAGTGTCTGACCTTCTGCAAGTTTTACCTCGCTTCTGATGTCTGGTCCTTCGGAGTGACAATGTATGAAATTATCACCTACTGCGATTCCTCCAAAAGCCCAATGACGGTCAGTCTGCCTTCCTCTTTTCTGATGATTATGCATTAAAACGCATGCCTTCACATACATTCATATTAAATGAACTGTAGCTGCATTGTCCACATGGGTTTTTGTCTGTGGCAGATGGTGTGAGCTTCGTGATCTTTTACTGACATCCGGCTTTTTATCTTTTCATTTTGAGAACCAGGCTTTTATTGTCTGAAGGTTTTAGGAACCGGAAGCTCAGTAAAGGAGAACATCCAACCCTTTATGGACTTCACCATTTTAATTAATAAAGTAGCTTTTCATGATTCCTCTTTAAGTTTCACTGTCAGAGGATCAAATGTCTGGATCATTTACCTTTCAGTCAAGTTGTTTCATCCAATCAACAGTCACATTCCAGGTGCTTCTGCTCATGCTAGTCAACCTTGTGCTCTGAAGTAGGAACCAAAGATGACCTTAGACATACAATCAGACAATTTAATAGTTAACTTGATTTCTATTTTCATATTGAAGACTTAACACCACAACCAAACAATAATACATTTTCTGATTTGCTTTTGTCATTACCTTCATAGACCTTCCTTGATATGATTGGCCGAACTCATGGGCAGATGACCATTGTCCGCTTGGTGAAAGTGTTGCAAGAGGGAAGAAGATTGCCTCGTCCTGATACTTGCCCCGAGCCTGTAAGTAACTTGTATCCAATTTAAATTAATGTACTCAACTGTTAAAAAAACGTTCCAACAGACCTCCAATCTGCCTGAGCTGTTTTAAAAACAAGCATCTGCTTCCCTCTTAAAGGAGCACGATATTAAAAGCTTTCAAAGGCCGAAGTGGTCTGAAGGTTGGGAGTACTTTAAGTACTAAGCAGGGGAATTGGACGATCTGTAAGGAGTTGTTGTGATGCATGATTAGCAGCCGATGGTCTTAATTTTTAATATTCATTAAATATTAAACAAAGACACAAAATTTGATATTTTCTTCTGAATCAGAGCAACATGTAGAACATGCAGGACACCACTGCTTTGCAGACAAACTGTGAAAGAGTTTGAAATGTTCCAGGTGTACGAGCTGATGCGGAAGTGCTGGGAGCAGGCTCCTGAGAAGAGAATCACCTTCAAGCGTCTGATCGAGGAGCTGACCATCCTGCAGCAGCACCTTCAGCAACAGAACAACCTGTAGATCTCCAGCTACCGAAGGCCCTGGGAGTGAAGCTTACTTCACTGGCCAACATGCGACCAGGAGCCAGCTGCCAAACTGGTCTCAGACCAGCAGCTGAACATTCAGCTTCACAGCACAGAAAATACGAAACCTTCATACTGGCTGAGAAACCTTCCACCTCGTCACAAAAATAGCCTCATTTTAGATTCCTTGCATTTGGAACTTTCTATTATGAACCCAATATTTCCTGTTGTGATGAACATTTACGATGAAATGAATCTGGCTCATGTTCTACATAAAATATGCGCTTTTTAAATGAAATTAAAACTCCATGGACAAAGCAGTGCTTTGAGGATACGGCATCATAAATGAAGAACTGAAAGGAATGCTTTTGCGTTACTTTGTATCCCAGCCGTGACGTGTAAACAGCTGCTTGGACGGACAGACCAAGATATCAAGCCTACCTGTGGGGTGGTTGTGCCGCTGCTGGTTCATGGACTTCTACTTGGAGAAAAATGGCACGAGCCGACTTTACCGTCATGGGTTTTTATCAGTTTACTTAGATTTGTTGTTCCAGATGTGTAAATGCAGCTACTGAGAGGTGGAATTAAATTAGAGCCAGTAACCAGACAGCTGTATGACCTTCAGGTTAGGACTTGAGTAAATTAACCTGAAGCTTTAAAAAAAAAAATACAACCATGTGTCTCAATTCTTGAAAATGTAATTCTTCAACTTGATGGGAAAAGCAAATAGTAACCTTGCTTTGTTTCTACTGTTCAAACTGCAGTTACACAGGAACTGGTTTTTTTTCTGTCTTATTGTGCAATTGATTAGTGAATGCTGTAACTTGTCAAACGTTTAAGGAAGGTGTTTCTAAGAGCGACACTTGGGGGCAGCAAAGCTTCACTTTTCCTCTGTTTTGTAGCCAGGCCCGTCAGAACCACACAGCTTTATGTCTATAAATGTTGCATGAGATCCACAGCTGCAGATTTGACCAGGAAAGAAGGTAGATGGGCAGGATTTGCACCGTCTCACATGGCTATTTTTAATTAATCCTACATTTTATGTGTTAAACAAGTCATGTTTATGCATTTAGCTTGCATGTACTAAATATTACAGAAATATATAAAGTGTATTTATCCACATATGTGAAACAGCTTGGAGCTGAAGGAACTTTTTCTGCTCTAAATATCACGGAGGGGAGAAGATGCTTTAATCCACACTTTATTTAGGAATGTAAAAGGCAAATCCTTCTGCTCCAAGAAATGTATAATTTTTTCCAAAAAAAAAATACAAATTCACAATGAAAAAATAAATAAAAAGGTCTGAGTTGCTTTCTTTAAGTTTAAAGCAATATATTCAACTGAAAATGGTTCTATATATTACAGCAGTATGTCATGCAAAATCTGCTCTAGAAATACCTTATAAACAGTAAAACAATATTAATATGATATAAAACTTCTCAAACTCTACAGTTGGAAAAAAGAAACAATTGAAAAGCAAAACATTTGTGTGGATCAGTAAACAGCCAACCAAGAATTATTTACAGCCATTAAATTGGTCAGAAAAGCAAATGTAGAAATATTGCTAAACTGTGGTCAACACACTCGCATTCATTCACTATTGTAGCCTCTCTACTGATCAATGTGCAGATGCTCACGCAGCAACTCCGATCCTGAACTTTAACCTACGCACCCAACATCAATGTTTTCATTTTTGCAAACAAAATGAGTAAAACACCAAACCTTGCAAGGTTTCTGCTCTGATTTAACCAAGCACTCTCCAAAAATGTTTGTCGTGTCAGGCCATTATTTGTAGTTTCATTGCTGTGCAAACCCTGAGGTGAAAAATGCCCGCCCACTAGCAGGCTGATATTAAGATGAGCCGAGCATCCTTCAGCTCATGTTTACACCCGGGCTTTGTGCCGATTGGCATCATCGACAAGGTCAAAATACAGAAGAAAAACACCCATTCAGAGAAACTAATGCTAGCAGCCAAGCTTCACGCAATCCTTTTCTCTGGTGCTGAGGAAGCAGGAAGATTCTCTCTGCAGGTAAGACGGTAACAACAGTTTGGATCACACCAGCAGACCTGTGTCAGGGTTCACATCCCCAAGCAATGAGCAGGCAGTTCCACAATGTGACAGCTCTACAGGTGCCTGTAAAGAGCAGGAGTCTGGCAGACATAACCTACACTTCAGTGAGCGAGCAGACAGTGGCAGAATAATCCCTGCAGGCTGAAGGCAGCTGAAGTTGTTTTTTTCCTATTTCTCTTTCAGTCTGTCTCTCCCTGTTTCTCCGTTGCCTGCCAGGAGCTCATTTTTAGACAGCGACACAGAAAGGCGCCTAGTATTATCTGCAATTCAATGGATTGAGACAGCCGGAACTAAGAAGTTTTAATCAAGTCAAGATGGAGCAGACAGAAGCCTACTGAGAACAAATAAACCAAGGGGCAACAGATTGTTAATTTATAATTACACACATCTAGAGCCAATTACTTCTTACAGGAAGATGATAATCATGTACTTGCAGATACTGGCTGGATATGTTCACTTAGGACATAAACAACTGCACGAATTCATAAATTATTTGGAAATAACAGGACTTATATATCCTTCATGAAAGTGTGGAGGTCTGAAATCAATGCAAGTCAATTATCAGTCTAGTATGGTAATGATTCTTCTGGTGTAAACCGGCCTGCAAATATCAAAGGAAAACCGAGAATAAAAAGGGCAACAGTGAGACAACTTTGAAAAACAAATGAAAGTTATGCTATAAACCCCACAGCAATAACTACCATGAATGAATCTGCAGATACTGTTGCTAACAGGAAGGAGGTTGAATAATAAAACATGCCCAGATCTTTAAATCTTTGAGCATGCTGCTACTGTAAAATAATAAACATGACGAACACCATAAATACAACTGTTCCTCTACCCTAACGACTTAAGTTATTGCTGCAGCATTTTCAGGCAAATAAGCACAAATAAACACTTTGGCAGAATAAAACACAGCACATCAGATCCAACTTTGCACACGTCATTTTGTCAGTAATTTTGCTTATGTTATTTTTTATTAAATATTAGAAGTTGGTTGAGTCTGCACAGATACATGTTGTGGAAAATGCAAAACTTTGAAGCATAATGAAGCGTGATGGTGGAGACACCATAAGGGGCTAATCTGCTGCCTCACCTACACCAGAAACAATGAGAAATTGTTTTATGAGGTTTTACTGGACAAAGTCAGGGCAGCAAGACATCATACTGATGAGACAACGATATAAACAACCATTTGTTTTTTGTCTATGTTTAAAAAAACAAACGGGTTCAGCTGAAACTATTATGTATGGTCGAAATAAATGACAAATTTTCCAGCTGGAGACAAATGTACCAATCCAGTAAATTATGGCTGACCCAAATATTATTGAAATAAATGTAATAAAGTCTGAGGAATTTCTAATAATAATAATGAAAAACAACAAAAGTAAAAGGTTAAGGAATCCAGCAGATTGCGTCCCCTTATTCCCTGCCTGGAGAATGCAAAGAGTTGGCGTCAAGCTTTTCATTTCCAGTTCTTCAAAGTGTTCATTTCTTAAAGTAAACCAAGAGGAAATGTTATGTAGAAAATTATCTCTAATATTGTTATAGGGGATACATTTTCTAAAGACAAAACCAAATGAAATCATGAATGTTTAGAAGCATCACCCAAACACATGAAGCAGGCAGTTTACAGGGGAAAGATGCTTCAGTTTTACAATCTGAAATGGTCTGTCTGCGTTCTCAAACATTTCTATAGTTTTAGAAAGATGATGGGATATAGTGAAGAAAAAGTTGGCACAACAGACAGATTTGAGGCAAAAGTAAAGGAGACAAGATGGCACAGGAGACAAGCCCAACCTAACCCCTTCAAATCCTGCGGCCTCAGCTGCTAAGCTCCACCTCCGGCTACAATGCATCCCTCACTCCTCAGGAATACGTTTTCATCTTGAAATAAGACCGATCACTATTTCAACTGCTCACAAGAGGAAACAAATCAACTATCAGCACTGAAATGGACCAGAGAGAGTGGTCTGAATTGATTCTGTCTGGAACAGGCCCAAAACAAAAAGAGCAGAGAAAATGCAAAATGGTCACGACAAAAAACCAAAGTACAGAAATCTGTTATTCTGTAGAAAACACAAACTTCCCCCAAGGAGATCTGGCATTTTTTGTTTCATGATAAATCAAAAAAGAACAAAACTGTACACAGTAAGTAAGATGGGTCTATGAGCAAATACTGTGTAACAAATTGTATTTTTAGAAAAACTAGGCGCAACGATGCATTGTAGAATTACACAAAAAAAGCTAAAATCTTAATGCAGTAAAATTCATCATGAGCATACAATCATCGTTTAAACGAAATTAAAGATAAAGTAAAATATTAAACTAATAAAAGGGATTTACCTAAATAAGTTGATAATCAATATTTAGATTCATATTTAAACCCAGAATTAATTTACTTTATAAAGAAATGTGTTTTTACTCTCAAGCAGATTCTAATTAGTATTTAAATATAGCACAGATTAAGCAGAAACATTTAGGTGTTTAATATGCAAACTGGCACAATTAGACATTATTAGGCAAAACCCAGAATACCAGATGGTAGCAAAGTGTTTCAATATGAACACTGGTATGTGCTGAATATGGATCAACACCCGTTTGTTGTTTAGCTACTGGCTGTGTGGTCATGTGCTGCGAATTCAACAGGATCAACAAGGGGCTTACACACTTTAGTAAGGTCATAACCCCAATAAATACAAAAGGTGGAGGACGCATCTCAGATGGATCAGTATGACAAAAAGAAAAATGTGGGCATTGTGGACAACGTGTAAACCTGTAAGCACAACTACAGGGATGCAGACTGAGGCTAAAAAACACTCAAATAAATTTATTTTCCTGGTCTGTACATAAATCTTAGCTAAACATTTACAAGTCCCATGTTCTGGAATTAAACACTGTATGACTAAACAGATCTTTTGAGGCTCACAAGGTTACAAACAGGAAGTTTAGATTCTGTCATGCAATTACAGTGCCTTGCAAAAGTATTTCTACCCCTACCAACGGTTCACCTTTCAGCAGGACAACCACCATATACAGCTAGACCTACAGTTGGCATGTTCATCTCTTAGAATGGCCTAGACAAAGTTCAGAGCTAAATCCTACTGACAAACTGTGGCAAGACTTGAATATTGATGTTAACGGATGCTCTCCATCCAATCTGACCTTGAAGTTTTCTGTAGAATGAATGGACACAAATTGAATGAACATATTTCAGTCTATATGCAAAGCTGCTAAAGATAAACCCCGATAAAAGATGGTTCTACAAAGTAATGACTCAAGGGGACTAAATGAAAACTACACACACACAGATTTTATTAAAGATTTTAAACAAAAATACAAGCCATTGAGGTTTGTGATTTCATCATGAACAAATGTGAAACCATTCTAGGGGTGGGAAAACTTTTGCAAAGCACTGTCTACACAGCCATTAGGCAAATGTTAAGATTGGCTTTTTGAACTGCTTTGCAGTTCCAATAAAATATATTTTTTGTAGATATATTTTGGAGACCTTGCAACAGCTTATTTTGATTGAAGATAATCAAGAATGGTTTTGGAGCTTTAAACTCCTTCATGAGGTCTACAGTAGTTCCTTTCACTTTGAGTTTTATTATCTTAATTTGATCTTTTTCTAATGACCTTTGTGTGACCTGGTTCAGTTTAGGAGTAGATGGAATTTTCTTGTATACATTTCTTTGACAAAAATTGCACAGGCATGTATGAAAATTGCCCTTACTGCAATTTTACCACCTAATAAACATGTCTGCGTGGATCTAAACCTCATGTCTATCCTACCTACAGTAAGAAATACATCTGGGTTTGCTTCAGCTCATCCTGTGTGCTGTTGGTTTTCACAGTATGTGAGCATGACTGCCATGGCAATACAAGCGATATTGTTCTTAGAGATATAAAATTCAGATTTATAAGCAAAATGCAAAAACATAAAAATATAGATAGAAAAGAACGAGAGAAAGCTTTCACCATAAGTATAAAACCAGTGGCAGTTTAGAACTGCTAAAGACTTGAAGAAAAAATACAAACCTTGTACATTCATCTTTTGACTGTAGCTGGAGCATTCCTTATTGCCGTTTATTTTATTTTTTTTTGACAAGTCGCTGTACTTAAACAGTGTTCAAACTGTGAAATAAAAACAAGCCACCTCCTCTTATTATACCAACTCTCTGCAAACTGTCTCTGCAATATTATTATCAAAACTTAAGTCATTTTTGCAAGAAAAACATTATAGAAAATTGCACTCCACTTATTTTTCATAGCAATATGACAATTCATCAAACAACTTTAAGGAATTATAAAGACATGACTTGGTTGCACAACTTCATTGTGGATTTTATCTAATCCACACAGAACTAAAATTATTATTACACTTTCCAATACATGCATACACCCCCACAAATATTTGCATAAAGGTCACTTGGCAAGTTGTTGAGACCCTGTCACCATCAACAAGGTTCTGAAATAATTCTTACTGGATATTTGATGACTCTTCTTAGAACTTGTAGAGCTCATTAAAATTGATTTGTTTTTCATCTTAAGCCAAGAGCATTAACAGCCTTTAGGGTAAAGGTCAGGACTGCAGCTGCATTATTCATTCCCAACCCAGGTTTCATGTGTATTTGGGATCAATGTCCTGTTAGACCCCAAGAGTTTCCAGCTTCAACCATCCAGCTGTTGGTTTGTGGAGAAGCTGAAAAAAATTGAAGGTAGTCCTTTATCTATATTACTTAACATACTTCGGCATGATACTGAGACCGCCAGGCCTGACTGTTACTGAGGTGTGAGGTTTGAAACCCTCACTTTAACTCTTCCAAACATACCTCTTGTAACTGAGCCAAAATACCTGAACTTTTGCCTCATCCGACCACAAAATGCTGCTTTTCCATGTGGGCAGCTGCAAATTTCAGTTGAGCTTGATCTTTATTGGTCGGCATCTCCTCAGTTCATGATGATCTTAAACATTTCTCACTGTGGGCAGTCTCAGTGGTGTCTCAATGGTTTCCAGTTTATGACAGGTTAAAGCCTTGATGGCTGATGGGTCAGAGGGTTTAAACTTGGACATGTTTAATCAGGACAATGATTCCCAAATGTTCACAAAATGTTTTGGAATGGTCCCGACTTCAACTCTAATGAAAATATATTTACCAAGCTTTAAAGCCAGGCCTGGGGCAGGAAATCAAATATTTTTTTCAAAATTTTTGTGGTACTAGTGGCCTTTATTTTGTACATTGACTGAGAGGAAATGGGGTGGAGAGAGAGAGGAAAACATGCAGCAAAGTTCAACAGGCTGGGACTCCATGAGGGCTGCGTCGAGGACTGTAGCCTCCGTATTTGGGTCACTCGCTTTACCCCAGCACCACCGCCAGACCCAGGAAACCAACCATTTTTAATTGAACTGTACCAATTCTGCCCAGAAGAGTGGCCAAACATTCAGTCAGCATTCTGCCAGGAGCTTGTTGATGGCTACATAAAGAAAACACGTAATTTGCTAAGGGATTTTTATCCAAATATTAGCAGGGGTATATGTACATGTTATATCCCTGGCCAATTTAGATTTAAAGTAATGTTTTAATTTTACCAACATGTTTCTTCTGACTGGAAGTAAAATGTTTTGGAGTGGTGCCGTCCCAACTTGAAACTGATGGCGAGTCTGTAAAGGAAGCTAAAGATTAGGGTGATGGGAAGGAGGTCACTACAAAAAATGGTCAAAAAAATCAAGCAGAAACCTGCAAAAAGCTTTTCAGCTATTACAGAAAGAGTTTGATTACTCTAAAGCTAATAGCCTTTTCCACCGATTATGGAAAAGGGCTTTTCCAGTAATTATGGAAAAGAGTATTGGGGCGTTGCTCCTGGAGACGTTTTATTACTTTTAATTATTACTATTTAACTGTTTCCGAGTAGCACCCTCAATCATGTTTTTATAACCGAGCGATGGTTCTGTGTCGAACCATTTCTTGGTATACAGTCTGAGCGCTTCATGAAAGTGGCAGCTGAATATGGACTTAAAGCTTCTGTAACAGTTTTAAAACTTTCAGAAAGAATTATGTTTTACAACAAAAACAGCAGAGGAGGAAAACAGTACAAAACAAGACAAATGACTACGTTAAAGTCTCATCAGGACTTATTAATACAATACTCAAACTGCCTCAGATTATTATGTTACAAATATATAAGAGTATACTGTAGATCGACAAAACGCTGAATATTCTTTTGTACACCACACTCAAAAATGAGCATCAAAACGCCCTTTATTATACGTGTTATTGTCTGTTATGCATGGCTTCATATAGTCTATACTACACTGCAATATTTACATAGCAGTTTTTTTTAATTCCTCCAACTTCATCTCAGAAGTCCAATTACTGAGATGCTCTTTTTTTTTATTTACCAAAATTAAGGGCTTTGATTGGTTTAGACCCTTTTTTCCTGATGTGCTCCCAAAACATGGGATAGAAATGGCTGACACTTCCTACGGATAACAGCAAAGCAACACACAAAACACACACACACTCGCACACTCACACACCCTCAGGCAGGTTAAGAGAGGATCCTAGGTAATAAAAGGCAGTGAAGCTAGAATAAACTGATGTCAGTCTGACTGACGAATCAAATCTGAGAGTGCGATCCTAAAAAAGACGTGAAAAGGACCAACTGGGAGGGCAGTTTCAGCAACCAGACAGGTCAGCTGCCTGAAAATACAAAAGCAGCTTCTACACACAGATATAATATACTTTAGATTATGTTTGAAAAAAAGATGTACAGGATTATATTATATAGGAACAGTGACAAGGCAACAAACATTTAAGATAAATAGTTAAGGCTTGAACAAGACAAAAGCAATACTGTGAAAGAGTACTAAAGTTTCAAAATCAAAGAGCACTATGGCTTGTTTTCACTCCAGCCATCTGCAGGCCTGATTTGACCCAACTCAACACCTACTGCAGAGATGCAAAATGGCAGCGACAGAAAAGGCCACTAGAGGGAGCCGTGACATCCAGCTGGTTGTGTGTCCCTCCTGAAGCGATGGGTTTTAAGGTAATTTGGTTCATTCTAGAGCCTCTTCCTCTTGAAGTAGTCAGCATACTGCCCCCCCAGGCCCTGGGAGTGCTGCCCAATATACGCACCCTCTGAAGGCGGCGCCTCCTGCACTGCTAGCTGAGGGTAGTCCCTCTTAATGCCCCGGGTCTGGTTCTGAAGAGACAGAAATGATGGCAGTGAAAACATTTTATGCATAGTTGTGCTTTGGAGTCATAGTCATTTAGTTTCAAAGCCCTTTAAAAAAGAGGTTTTTAGGCAACGGGTTAGCAACCTTTATAATCCAAAGAGCACTATTTATCCATGTTTGTTTCAAATAAAAATAAAAATTACTTGGATTTGGAGAAAAGGTTAATACATATTCTAGGAATCGGTTTGATTGTGAAGCTGAAGCACAATTGTAGTTTTAGGTCTAAGAACAAGTGAACAAGTACCCCACATATAATTACTGTAATTCTGTTGTCAAATGCCTTCGCAGAGGTTGCATGGAAAACAGAAAAATTGACTTATGTGATTAAACAGAGTTATTAGTAAAGCTAAATATGAAAAGAAGACAAAGGTCACTGTCTGCTCATTAGAAACTGGTACTCTTTATCTGCCAGTTGAAGGGGGCAGGTTCAAAGAGGTTCCTAAAGACCAATGTTTATGTGTGTTATGTGAACTTAATGCTGTTGAGGATGAATTTCATTACATTTTTCAATGTCCTCTGTATTATGTTTTGAGAAATAAATTGTTAAAGAAGAACAGAAAAAATCTGTTTTGGTTGACTAAGGCAGGTATGTTAAGTTGGCTATTTAATGAAGATACAAAATTTATTGAAAATTCTTGACAGTGCAATAGAGTTTTGAATCTTCTAAAATGCATGGTTGTTTTGTTTCTTCATTCTTGTTTGGTGGCGATCTTGGTGTTTCCTCTTTGTGTTTTTGTTGTATATTGGCCTATAAGCCTATGTAGGCTGGGCGCCATACCATGGTCATGACACTAATAAATAATCAACTCAAATCAAATGAAACTATTAAAACAGTAAAAGAGACGAGTACTAACATGAGGTAAACTATCCAACTAGGCGTTACAGGAAGAGGACATATCTTATATTGAAGCCACAACTAAACGCAGCAGGTTGTATTAATCTGACGTGTTAACGTAATGATGTGAATTAAAAAAAAAAAAAAAATCATTATCTTTATCTGAACCAGCATACGAACTAGATACAAGGTAGTTTGGTTTGGAAACATACCTCTGGATGTGACTGCACTGATGAGAGCTGTGAAAATTACATCGAGCACAGTCTGATACTTCATTAAAATCAAATCCATCATGTGCCTCAACACTCAGAAGCTTCAGAGTGCAGTAAAATAACAAATTTCATCACTATCGTATGGCCTATATCATCAGGACTGAGTCCCACTCAAAATAAAAAGGATGTTTCAGATGATGATGACAGATAATGTATACACACACATGAGTTTCTGCAGGACACTTTTTATTTCTAAAGATATCTGACTCGACACACACACACCTAGAGTGTTCAGAAAGTTCACATCTTGCTTCTGCTGACAAGCAGTCGCGTGGAGCAGTTTGCTGAAGTCTTAACGTAAACAGGTTAATGCTGTTTTGATTTGACTCCTTGATAATAAAACTAACATATTTCTGTGCTGTTTCAGTTAATCTTATGTGGACAAAACACACAACCAAAATGTATTTTCGTGTTACATGGCATGAAGACAGAAAGATGCAGCAACCAATTCAGTCTCTCTTTTTAACTGTAAGTCATTTTAAATGGGGAGAGTGTAGAATTTCTATAGCAGCTCTGGATTCAAGGAACAAAAAAATCTGATTTTGTTTTAATTAAAAAAGCACTTAATAGCTACAATCCTTTTGAAAATTTAACACTTAGTTTTTGTCATCTAAATTGCAAAGCACTAAAACCACTTCTGTTTGTTGTTTTGTATTGTCCACCAGGCACTTATTCTCAATTATTAGGTGAGTTCTCAGACTTCTTATCTGATTTAGTGATAAATACTGATAAGTTCATTACAGTGGGGGATCTTTCATGTTGAAACTGAAAGTGAAAGCCTACATATAGACTTTAATGCTATGTTGGACTCAATTGGCTTTGCTCAAAAACATTTGCAGACCTACCCACTTTTGCCTTCATACTCTGGACCTTGTACTGACATACGGCATTGAGTGTGAAGAAACTACAGTATTTCCTAATAACCCTGTCCTGCCTGGCCATTTTTATTAACCTTTGAGTTTAATTTAGCAGAGTACTTCACACCTGAAAGAAAATTCCATTGTAGTAGATAATTATCAGAGAATGCTGTAACACCCTTTAAAGAATCTGTTCCATTTTTTAATTTCATCATCATCATTATAAAAGGAAAAACACAGTAAGTTCATTTTTTCCCTTTTACAAATTAATGTTCTTGTTCATCGTGTTACTTCCTATTTACGTGGTGCATTAGACAATGTAGCCCCCTTAAAAAGAAGGTAATTATTCATAGAAGGCTGGCTTTGGTTTAATTCAGAGCTGCGTACTTTAAAGCACAATGTTAGAAACTACACAGCTAGAGTCCTACCTAATCGGGAAAAATAGTCTATTGTTGTATAAAAAGACACTTTGACAAGCTAGAACAGCTTATTTGTCATCGTTAATACAGGATAATGAGAATAATCCAAGGTTTCCTTTCAGAACAGTTGCTAAACTTACAGAGTCATAGCTTTGTTGAGTCATTCATTCCCTTAAAAAAATCGATTCTATTATTAAAAAAAAAAATCATTGGCATACTCCCGAACATGATTACTTCATCCTCAGTAAGTGAGACAACATTGGAGGTAACTGTAGAACTTTATCAGTGTTTGGACTGTTTTGATCCACTTGAGCTTTCTGAGTTAACAAACATATTAGCTTCATCTAAATCTTCAACTTGTATGTTAGACCCAATCCCAACCAAATTATTTAAGGAAGTGTTCCCTCTGATTACCAGCCCCATTTTAGATATGATTAATTTATCCTTAGTAAATGGATATGTACCACAGCCTTCAAGGTAGCTGTAATTAAACCTTTGCTTCAGAAACCTTCTCTTGATCAAGATGATTTAATAAATTACAGACCGATATCCAATCTTCCGTTCATATCTAAAAGTCATGAGAAAATAGTTGCAAATCAAATGGGTGAATGTTTACACATCAATGATCTGTTTGAAGAGTTTCAGTCAGGTTTCAGAGCTCATCATAGCACTGAAACAGCTCCGGTGAAAGTCACTAATGATATTTTCATGGCCTCAGATAATGGACTTGTGTCTCTACTGGTTCTGTTAGATCTCAGTGCTGCATTTGATACAGTCGATCACAATATTCTCTTAGAAAGGCTGGAATATTCTGTAGGGATCAGGGAAACAGGACTAGGCTGGTTCAAATCTTATTTGTCTGACAGATTCCAGTTTGTTCATGTAAGTAATAAATCTTCAAACTTCTGGGTTACTTGGGGAGCACCACAGGGTTCAGTGCTTGTTTCAATTCTCTCCAATTGGTAAAATTATCTGGCAGCATGGGATAAGTTTCCACTTATGCTGATGCTGATGACAATGAGCTTTATAGATCCATAAATTATAAAGTCTTGAAGACATACATATCTGGATGATTTTACATTTTCTGCTTCTAAATTTAGTCAAGATAGAAGTTATAGTCTTCGAAAAAGAAAATAATCAAAGTGGATGGCATTAAATTGGCCACCTGTAATAAAGTAAAAAACCTTTGTTATGTTTGACAAGGACATATTCAAATCCTATATTAAACAGGTTTCTAGGATTTCCTTTTTTCACTTCTGGAAAAATAAATAAATAAATAATCAGGCTCCTCTCCTGTGAAACCAGCTCCCAGTTTTAGTCTGTGAGGCGGACACCCTGTCTACTTTTAAGGCTAGGCTAAAAACTTTCCTTTATGATAAAGCTTATAGTTAAGAGTGGCTTAGGTTATTCTGAGCTATCTCTGTAGTTATGCTGCTATAGGCTTAGGCTGCTGGAGGACATAAGCACTTTACCTTGTGTTATTTAATGTTATTTCAACTTTTAACTTTATGTTTTCAGTCTACGGATGATACACTTGGCACGTTGGCTGAGTTTTTTCTGAGACTAACTGTGCACTCTTTCATACCCTAGACTTGAAAATTGGCTCAGAGCCTAGCTGATTGTTGTGTTTTTTATTGATCTGGTGCAATATTCTAATCTTAAATGTCTTGTTTTTATTAGGTGTAAGCAGAAAATCAAAATTAACAGAAATAAAGGCCTGAAAACTAGTCTGTGTAATCAATCTATATAATGTGTTTCCCTTAGTGAATTGAGTTACTAAATTACATGAACTTTATTATATTATTGTAATATTGTAATTTTTTGAATATGACTGTATGATGAACTGCTGTTTGCTTCTGTTGTAAAAAAAAACTTTTTTCACTTTCATTGAGTCTTTATAAAGCCAACAGTCTTTTGAATGCTTAAAATACAAATGCATTTGAACCAAACAGTCAAGCTTAAATTTATAATGCTGCTGTTAATGAGTCTGTTAAACACAAATACACACAGAACACATTTTCTAAAAAACTTGTAGTAAAAAACCTGAACTTCAGAAATTGTGTGTGCAATTCTGAGGAACATATCTGCAAAATCAAATGCTTAAATTTCATTTTCTAACCTTAGGAAAGTGATGCGATCTCTACTCACATAGTAGTACGTGTTCCAGTCAGTGGCCGGGGTGTGTCCGTGCGTGACGGAGCTGGGTGTGGCTGCAGATGGGTGTGGTGCTCCGAGGAAGCCAGGCATCAAAGGCAGAGTGCTGTAGGCTGGGAGCACGGCGGCGGCAGGTAGGACTGCTGCAGGAGGTGCTGGACCATTACTGACTGCATGCAGAGGGACCCCTAGAGGCTTACACACTTCTACTTCCTGCAGCAAACACACCAACGCACAGAAAACCAATTTACAAGCTGCAAGGTGCCCAAATATTTAAATCAATATGCAGAATAAAACACCCCCCTAAAATGTTTAATTTGTGTTCCTTATAGTCTTGCATGTCATGATTTATCTGCTTCCTAATTTATTTGTTAACTTTTCTACCCTCTAGTGGTTCTTGAAAGTCATCCTCTACTTATTTTATCCCCTTTATGACCAAGTTTGGAACAGTCAAGTAAAACCTGAAAAAAAATGTTCCCGCGAATATAAATTTAGTTCATTACCTAGATTTTAGCTGAAGAATGCCAAAAAAATATCTGAATGCAAACCCTTCAGAGGACCTTATGAATTTATATCTCCTCCTGCACAGTAAATCACTCCTGAAGCAAACAGGATTACTGAGGACAACTATCTACATATAGTAGAGATGTCTGTATCAGATTGTGGATCCAGAGTGATGCTTTTCTCCAGTTTATTAATACCCTTAAAGATGGCATCAGTGGCTGACAGGGAGGTCATCCGGTCTAATCAAACCTGCAAGTATTAACGTTTTTAAAGCTTCACAAAGAACATTGTTTTTATACTGGTTGGAAGAAACTTGCATGACATTTACTGTGTGTGTAAAGTAGATACAACATATTGTCTTAAGGATATCATTCATATTGGCGGCTTGCATCAAGCTTTAAGACCTACTTGACAGCTTCTTATATTTCATTTAAGGGTTTGCATTCATCCTTGACTTGTTCTAAAACATATTGCATACACTTGCTCTTTTGAAACAGAGCATGGTGATAACAGAACTTTAGGTGTAAATGGAGAAAACATGAGGTGCCGGTTGCAACTTTTCCAGACTGTATGTGTACCTTGCTGGCGAAGGCCTGGTTGGTTGTTGCAGGTTGGGAGTAGTACTGAGTGACAGCCTGCATGTAGGTAGTGTAATCCCCGTATGTGGAGACGGCAGGAACCTGAAACACAAAGAGGTCACAGTAACAGAGATTACGATCACTCCACAAATATATCCTAATTATTCAAAAACTCTTGAGACAATTCTCCAAAACTGGGGTGGGGAAACCGTTTTTTCAAAATAAAATCTGTCACTGTAAAGGGTGCTTTGCAAAGGAATTCGTACCCTATAAATGTTTTCACATTTTATCATGATGCAACCATGAACGTCAATGTATAGTACTGCATAATAAGTTAAAGGAAAAGGATACATGATTTTAATTCTTTTATAGAAACAATCTGTAAAAATTGTGGCAGGCATTTCTACTTTCTTACTCTTGTACCTCTCAATAAAATCCAGCACAACACATTTAATCTCAGTTTAAATGCAGCTGATCCTTGTAGGCTTTAGAGGTTTGTTAAAGAGCAGTAGTGAAGAAACGGAACCAAAACTGGAACAAGTAAGGAACAGCTGCACATCTACCAGGTCCACTGAAACTGACAACCCTGGGCAACTAGTAGTTGTGCACTCTACCAATCTGACCTTTATTAAAGAGTGCCAAGAAGAAAGCTATAGGAAGTTCTGAATGCAGTTTGCTAAAAACCATGTAGGAAACACAGCAGATGCTCTGGTCAATGTCACCAAAATAGATCCTTTTGAACTTTTGTCTTGCATGCAAAAAA
Organism: Crenichthys baileyi; assembly: GCA_036173005.1. Taxonomy (NCBI): domain Eukaryota; kingdom Metazoa; phylum Chordata; class Actinopteri; order Cyprinodontiformes; family Goodeidae; genus Crenichthys; species Crenichthys baileyi. Next base: position 118,892 of record JAHHUM010000737.1, on the reverse strand, counting down.
TCTGTCACAGAAGACTTACACTGCACCTTGCACCCATTATTCCCGCAATGAAACATGGTGCTGGCAGCATCATGCTGCGGGGATGATGGATTGAGCTACATAAGGGGTATTCCTAAAAGAAAACCTGTTGGAGGCTGCAAAACACTTGAAACTGGGGCGGAGGTTAAACTTCCACCGGGACAACAACCCGAAACAACCCACTGCGCGTCAGTATTATTTACTAGAGTCGAATAGCCACTTTTTTCTTTACTGAAAATCATCGATTGTGGACGCTGGTGGTGTATGGGTTAAGCGCGCGACCTTGTGCAGAGGGTATAGTCCTCGGCGCGGCTGTCCCGGGATCGAGTCCCGGACCTGGTGACCTTTGCCGAATGTCTCCCCCTCTCTTTGCCCTCTTTCCTGTCAACTTACTGTTGATAAATGAAAAATAAGGCCTCTAATGCTGCCAAAAAATATTTACATTAAAAGAAAGCACAAAATGGCAGCAGCTGTTCAAAGATTTACCAATCTGATTTGATAAAAGTATCACCAAGCTCTGATACGGAACATATACCAAGGTATCCTCCAAAGAAAAACTCTGGATGTTTTGTAACAGTATTTTCATCTATTCTCAAAAATCAGGGGCAGAATATTCTCAGTCAGGCTGAATTTGCTCTTTGAATTTCCGTGGCATTACTGCATCTTACCTGTGTGTGCTCCTTGCTGTAGTCAGCAGCCGTGCCATCCTGTGGGGCAGCGGTACTGTAGGTGTGGGCTTGTGCAGCCTGGTAGTGCTGGTACCACTGGTGCATGGCCTCCTAAGGCACACAGATTAGCAAGCATCAGGTAAACAGCGTCAGACATTTGCTATTCTCTTGATGTTTTGCATGCATCCATCCTCATGTCATGCTCCCTTCTTTGTCGCTCATTAACCATTGTTCCTACAGACAGCTCTCTCTTGTTTCCCTTCTTTGTCTCGTCTTTCCAGACAAATTAAGCCGACCGTTTTATTGGTTGTCTAATCATGACTCATTTGTTTGGATGAGCAGATTGCAATTAACATTTAAAAAGGGGTTTTCTTCTGGCTGCTAAATAACAGATATGTCAGTTGCTGCTAGAGGAGGCACAACGACAAGTGCTGAAAAAGAAACGGAGTGACAGGGAAGAAGGTAAAAAGAATGGACAGGAGGAACAGACAAACAGCCTGTAGGAGGGCTTCATGAGTTGTTTTAAGAGAAGGGCTGAGAAGTGAGGGGAGCAGGGGACAGATGGAGACACACGGTGCTCATTGCCAAATCCACTCTCATTCTTCCTGTACCGTCATCCAAACAGAGTCTCATTTGTCCCAAATTCCCATAGTTACAGCTCCCCGTTGCTGCAGCAGTCTATCCCATCACCTATGCAGTTCAGGTCCCAACTGCGACCCAGGAGGCCAACAGATATCCATTTATTAGCATACTGGTTTTGCAGTACCTGTGTGTATGCTTGGTTGTACTGGGTGAAGTCAGAGGAGGTGTCAGAGCTGTACGGGGCAGGAGTTGTAGCTGCTGTGCTGTGGGAGAACGAGGCAGAACCCTGAGAGACCATGGGAGCGACCGGGTTCCCGTACACTCCGGTGCCTGGCTGTCCCCCCTGAGGCTTGTTGGCCACAGAGTCTAAAGGGACATAAACAGGAGACACAGTGTGTGAATTCAAATGTACAGTGCCTGGAAAAAGTGTCCGTACCTCTTAGGCTTTTTCAAATCTTGTCTGTCACAACTACAGACTTCTATTGGAATTGTGCTTTTCTGACTAATACAAAGCAGAACCTAAAGATGATGCGTAAGAACAGGCATACATGGTTTTCAAAACTTCTTATAAATAAATATTTGAAACCCACAGCATGTGTTTGTATTTTGCCTTCCTGAGTCAATACTTTGAAGAATTTGCATTTGTTCAATTACAGCTGTAATTTTTTTGGGGTATATGTCTCTACCAGCTTTCAAAATCTACAGAATAAAAATGTTTGCTTATTCTTTGCATAACAGCTGGAGACCAGTCAGATTGGATGGAGCATTCAGTAGATATGATGTTCCCCCACAAATTCTCAAATGAATTAGGTCTGGCCTTTAACTAGGCCATTCAAACATGAATATGGTTTAATCCAAAGCATTCCATTGTAGCTCTGGCACTATGTTTTAGTCATTGTCCTGCTGGAAAGTGAATCTCTGCCCCAGTCTCAAGGCCTCTGTTTTACTCCGTATGTTGTCCAATCAGCTCTGTTTAGCTGGTCAGCTTCCCTTTCACTGCTGAGGGAAATATCCACACAGCATAAGGCAGCCTTCATGTTTCATGGTAAAGATGAGGGGTTCAGGGTAAGGAGCAAAGCAAACCCTCTGCGACAGAGTTTTGCATGTTTGCCAAAAATTTTAAATGATTACATTTTGTGGGACCAGAGCACCTTGATTTGCATGTTGGCTGTGCTACTTAAATGGCTTTAAGCAAAGTATAAATGAGACAACAATGGCTTTCTAGTTGCTGCATTTGCATAAAGGCCAAATTTGTGGAGTGTATGACTAATAGTTGACCTATCAAGAGATTTTCCATTTGAGCTGTGGATCTCTGCTGCGCCCCCCAGGGTTACCTTGGGAATTGTGGCTACTTCTCTAAATAATGCCCTCCTTGCTCATCAGTTTAGGCCAGGGGTCTCCACTACTGCCCTGCAACGTTTTGATACATCCCTGCTCCAACACTGCTGAACCAAATGATTGAATTACCCCTACAAAATCAGAATCAGAATCAGCTTTATTGCCAAGTTTGTACATACAAACAAGGAATTTGACTCCGGTACACTTTGCTCTTTGGTTTTTGTTTGCCATCATGCCATCAAGTGTGGCAAAGGCCTGGTAATGAGCCATTCATTTGATTCAGGTGTGTTGGAGCAGGGATGCGTCTAAAAGCTGCAGGACATTAGCTCTTGAGGACTGGAATTGGACACCCCCGGTTTAGGCACACAGGCATGTCTTGGTTTGCAGTCGTGCCATGCTCTTTCTATGCTCAGATGATGGATCAAACAGCGCTCAGATGTTCAAAGCCTAAGATACTGTTTTTCAATCTAATCCTGCATTAAACTTCTCCAACTTTATCCTTGACCCGTCTGCTGTGTGTTATAGTCTTCATGATGCTGTTTGCTCTATAATGTCCTCTAACAAACCTCTAATGTTCACCTCATTCTATTAAACCACTACTAATCTCCCATTGCAGTAGGGAGTGTCATCACATCATTTAACTGAATCTCCTGTGGATTCTTTCAGTTCACTCTTGCCCATAGAGAGCTTAAAAATGTTGAGCATCCCCCCCCCCCCCCCATGTTTGGGTACATTCTCCTGCTGAAAGGGGCTGCTGCTATACACAAGTTTGTTTTTCTCCAACAATGTCCAGGTAGGTGGTAGTTGTCAAAGTGGCTTCCACGTGAGTGGCAGCACCCACAGTTACGCGGCAGAACCTTTCATGACCTCCACCTGTCAGAGGATTTGATGTTGCAGCTGACTGGAGAGTGGAAGCAGAACATACACAGAAGATCCTGGCTCTGAGTGGCTTCCACCCAGAGCAGGGCTACGTGGAAAAGGCGTGTTGAGCCATCAATGTTTACACTGTACTGAATGTGCATCACCCGCAGGGAAATAAAGTGATGCTGCAAGAGAGCTTCAAAATTTGCCTTCCACATTTACAATGCATCTGGAAGGTATCCAAGGCGCTGCACTTTTTCCACATTTAGTTATGTTATAGCCTTCCTCCAAATGTATCAAATTAAGCTCTTTTCTCAAAACTCTACACACATAACCCCATCATGACAATGTGAAAGAAGTTTTTTTAGATTGCTGCAAATTTATTACAAATAGAACACGCAATAGTTCACAGCTATTGCTTAATCCTTTGTTGATCCACCTTTGGCAGCAATTACAGCCTAAAATTGTTTTAAATATGATGCCACAACTAAGCTCAACTTTCCTTAGGCAGTTTCGCCCATTCTTCTTTGCAGTACATCTCAAGCTCCATCAGGTTGGATGGGAGACATCTGTGCAGCCATTTTCAGATCTCTTCGGAGATGTTCTCTCGGATTCAGGTCTGGATTCTGGCTTGGCCACTCCAGGACATTCATATAGTTGTTCTAAAGCCACTCCTTTGAGATCTTGACTATGTTCTTTGGGTCGTTGTCCTGCTGAAGAATGAGCTGTCACTCCAGTCTGAGGTCAAGAGTGCTCTGGAACAGGTTTTCATAGAGGATGTCTCTGTGCATAGCTGCATTCATCGTTCCCTCTATCCTGACTAGTCTGCCAGTTGCTACTGCTAAAAAACATCCTTGTAGCATGATGCTGCCACCACCATGCTTCACTATAGGGATGGTATTGGGCTGACAATTCCTTAGACTTCAAAGACTTCATGTTTGGGCTCTGACATTCACTGTCAAGCTGCTGTAGGCAGGTGTGTGCCTTTCCAAATCATGTCCAACCAACTGAATTTACCACAGGTGGACTCCATTTAAGCTGTAGAAACGTCTCAAGGATGATCAGCGGTAACAGTTTGTACATCAGCTCAATTTTGAGCTTCATGGCAAAGGCTGTGAATACTTACATAAATGTGATTTCTTTGTCATAATGGGGTATTGTGTGTAGAATTTTGAGGAAAGAGATGATTGTGAAACCCTTTGCAATAAAGGCTGTAACATAACTCAATGTGGAATAAAAGCAGAACTGTGAAAACTTTCCGGATGCACCCCAAGAAAGCAACCCATGAGATTTTTAATACCATATTGCAAACATTTACCCGTTTAACTGGAGATAGAATGTTAAAATATTCAATCCAAGTGTAGTTTTGTTTATAGAAATGGACAATCCACCATGGTCCTACATTTATTCTTACTGTTTAATGAACAAAGGCAACATTGTGTAAAATTTGACAGTTTATACAATGGACAACAGTACTAACCAGGCTCATTACTGTGTTAATATCAAATAAAGGACAGAACCTAACGGAGCTTATTTTACTTTTTGTGTGCATGTTATTGCGCTCACTTTGCAGAACAACTCCCGGCATCACACTGGCCAAGTTCAGGTAAGGATTTGAGGGCAGTCTGACTTCTTTAGGAGGATCACCCAATAAAGAATTCTGACCACTGTTTACCTGATGAGAAAAAGACATTTTAAGCCTTAAAAAAATATATACATACGCTTTTAACTTTTTCACATTATAAACACAAAGTTCATTGTATTTTATTGGGCTTTTATGCGAAAGAACACCACAAAGTAGCATGTAAATGCAAAACAGAAGGAAAATGGGACATTATTTTACAGATTTTTACAACATCTTGAACAATTATAGAACACCGTTAAAATAATCATCAGAAGAATGGCAAGAAGATGGCCACAGTTGAAAAAGTCCTGTTTGTATTTAAGCACAAGCCCTTTAAGAGTCACAGACGACATGTGGAAGAAGGTGATCAGGTCAGTTGAGACCACAATTAAACTTTCTGATTTGCATCCAAAACACTCTAAGCTGTAGGGATGGTCATTAGCAAGCGCAGGGAAGCAGGATGAAAGGAGCTAAATACAGACAAACCTGAAGGAAAAACCTTTCAAGGCTGCAAAGGAATTGAGACCGGTGCCAAGGTTCGACTTCCAGTACGACAGCAATCCCTAAACCTGCAGCCTAAGATGTATGCTTAGGATTGCTGTCACAAGAAAATAAAACTAAATTATAATAAAAAATGGGGTGGGGGGGGTCCCTTGACACAAAAAGGATCATACATGTAAAATTTAAATTGTATTTTTACAGTTGCAATGTCTGGTGTGGACAAAGGAAAATAAAACATATTTATAGTTTATTACCAAATATACACATGCAAAAATATTGTTCCGCTAATAGTCTGGTTGTCAACAGCAGTTACAGATGCTTATGTGGCTCTTTAGAAAAGAAACTGCCCACCCCTGTATTACGGCAAAGTATTCATCAACAGCAATTCTAGCTGGCTCATAACACTGTTTAATCTACTGGTGAAACAAAGATCTTTAGTGACTAGAAAAGTGTAATCTTTGCTGATCTTGCAAGCAGAAGGACGTAGCTAGATGGAACTGGGTGGCGTTTTTACACCTTGCTTTGCTCACCATGTTACTCAGGCTGTTACCATCTGAGGTGTTGTGCTGGCCTGATGATGTATACACTCCTCCAGGGGGTTTAGGTGGAGGCGGACCAAGGCCTGAGTTACTTAAACTCAAAGTGTAGCTCTGCCCCTGTGGCTGGGAGCTCCCCATCGTCCCAGGAGGAGCCGGCTGCCTGTCGCAGGAGGTGGAACGGGAAGAGGAGGAAGCAGAAGGGGTTGTTGACACAGTATGGGAGATGTTTTGGTCTCCCCCTCCTGTTCCTGATCCTCGACCCTGAAGGTAAGGCATCACACCTGCTGCTGAACCCACTACTGCAGAGCTGTGGGTAGAAGGTGGCACAGACTCCTGCAGCAACTCTAGGATGGAAAAGATGAAAAACATATGAGAAAATTTTAAAAAAGCAAAGGAAATGAATGAGAGGAAAAGGGAAGATAAGAAAGGAGGAAGATAGCACAAAGAAATAAAGCAGAGGAAATTAAGCGAAGTAAGGTGGGGGAAGGATACAGACTATATAAGAAACAGCTTCTCCTGATGACCATCAGCGTCCATCTCCTCTGGAGGAAAAAACCTTTCTCGGTGAAACCTGAGATCCCAGCCTGTCTGTCTCTGTAGAGCTGACTGTCATATTTTAGAATGGGCTTCCTGCTCATACTTTATCACTTATCAAGCTCATCTACAGCTCAGCACTTAGCTGCACACTCCTAATATCTCACTCGCTCACTCCAGGGTTTAATAACAAAAAGATGTTCATACACATAAAAACAAAAGGCACACACAAACAACACTAAAGGTGAACACACACAGTCATAAATATTACAGCTCTAATATCGCTGTGACAAATAACCTCTGCAGCACAATGATAGAATTGGCTCCAACGAGCCTTAAGGGCAACATTCCCAGCAAACACTGATCAAGGCTTTAGATTACAAACAAACAGAACTGAAAACACACACATACACACACAGAAGGACAGACCCACAAATACATTAGAACACGCAAATGTCTACTTTGTCTCTGCGCATTATATGTGAGCTATAATTTCCATTTAAAACAATCCACCTCGTCTCTACAGGGGATTTGAATTGGAAATGCACTGCTGCTTTCTTGGGATGTTTTGTACAGTAATGTACAGCTGTGAGATATGCAGCACTAACATCCCAAACATTTGCAGTTTGTGACAGCGAGTTCAAATATTTGCACTGATCGTCCAAGATGAAGATATCCCAACCTTTGGGCACTAGAGGTCAATGAATAGCTTGCTGAGCATGAACACGATTTGAATTAGGCTACGTTCACACTGCAGGTCTGGATGCTCAATTACGCTGAATCACATTCTTTTTACATGGTTGTTCAAACTATTAATTAAATGTGATCGCCATCTGACTTCAATTTGACGGTTCACGGCCCCAAAGCGACCCGCAAGAGCAGATGGAGAATGAAGACGTTGCACAGCAGCACACCGTTTACGGAATAATAATGGATCTCGGCGTCTCTGTAATATTAAGTTGTTGAGCAATTGGAACCGACGATATTATGACCACATCATAACAAGGTAAAGAAAGGTATGAAAGTGTGGGGAAAGCCATGCAGATTTGAGCTATGCAGGCTAAAGCTAACCTGCCAACAGGCAGAAGTTCACGCCTGAAGACACAGCCCCTCCTCATTTGCATAATGAGGCAGAAATGCACAAGCATAAATAAATAGCACTGAACAAATAGAACAAATAGAGTAAAAAAATACAAAGGAGAAATAAAGAACAGAAAATATTAAAACATACAGATAAATAAATACATTTCAAAATAAGTCATTAATAAATAAAGTTGAAAATTGCAATGGATAATAAATAAAAAGGGTAATTATTACAAAGGTGAATAAATAAAGAAGCTTATTAAAATAGATATATATATATTTATGTTTCATTGAATAATTTAATTGCTGCCTACATTTATTTATTTACTGCATTTTTTGCGTATTTAATCGTATGCTTATTTATTTATTGAGCATTTATTTATTTCTGTACATATTCTTAATTATGGCAGGATTGGTCCTCCATAAGAAAGAATAGAGTACAAGTATTAACAATGGGCTTATGTGGAGCAGTGACTGCTACGGCTATGGCGTGAAAGTCAGATGAAATTCGACGTGAGCATTTAAAATGCGAACACTTTGAAAACTATCGGATGCGCATCCGATTTAGTTCCACATATGTAAGTGGCACAACTCAGATTTTTTGGGGAGGTAAAAGAACATAATTAGGCCATTCTGACTGCCATGCTGAAGTTGCATTTGCGACCCAATTCCCTCCACTAAACTCCACCCAAAGGCTTCTGGTAAACGTAAAAGCTCTACCTCTTTGAAGACTGGCAGTGGGTGAGAGATATTACTGAAGCGTCTGCATAGCTTAGCGTGACATTTAGTAAAATTACTAGATCAATGCTGCAACATTTGATTTCATTTTGTAGCAGGCCCACAAGCCACACGGCGTATGCTACATAATGGCATAGTGATTTCTTATGCCACTGAGAGAAACAACTGTGGAGGTTCCTCCAGCTCTTTCTCAGTGTTAGTATTCATTTATCTATATTTTCTTTCACATTAGCACATTTGATTATGATTTCACTTTATTTGTAATATTACATTAAAACAGTTTGTTTGCCAATATGGATGCACACATTTGGCAAACAACTGTTATGTTTGTTTAGATCATTAACTGTCTCTATTTATTTTTGCTGAGTTTTATAGAATTGTCTGGAGGAGAGGAATTGATGCAACACCAGGAAGTGGAGGAATCCATCAGGCTGCTGGAAGTAGGGGACTTGACTTTGTAGAAGCTGCCAAAGATCTCTAAATCCTATTGATTGAAAACATTGTGTTTATGTTTTTTTGTAGTTTTAACATTTTTGTTGTAGTTATATTTTGTTGGTTAGAATTAGTTCTTTAGATATATTTACTGTTTGTCTTAGTGTCCCTTCCACCCTTCTTGTTTCTTGTAGGCTGGCCTCTTTGTTAGGAGAGTTTTTTTGTTTGTTGCCTTCAATTAGGTTTGTCTTAGCTGACAATTCATTTTGGGCCCTTTTTCTAGATTCTTGAATTATTTCATGTTCCATGGACTTTTGTTAACTATTTCTTTGAAAGAATTAAAAAGAAAATATTTTTTTATACCTTTGTCCTTGTGCCTTACTGCATGATCGCTGACAATAACCAATAGTGTGATTAGGAACTGTTTCACACTCATTAAATAACATTTACGGTGAAAAACAAGATTGCATTGGGTATTGCAGCCTCCATGTTGTCATGTGACCTGGTGTGCACAGAGTACTCGTGTAGGCCACAACATAACATTTCCCTATTTTTCTAAATTAACAAAAATGCTTGAAATGTATCACTCTGCTTGTAGTTTTAATTTTTGAATTTAATTACTGAAATCCAGTTTTTGATGATATTCTAATTTATTGAGATGCAAATATAAAGGATATGAATTGTTTGGTTTGCCCCCACTAGGCTACTGTTGTAACATGGCAGTTCAATAAGGTATAAGGTGTGAGAACAGACAGAAAATGTGCTTTCGAGTAGTAGTTGTTTTTTTGCATCCTCCTAAACTCATGATTCTCACTATGTGGTACTTGGGATGCCTTTGGTGGCACTCAGCGAAAAGTTTATAACATTTATAGTCAAATTTAACTATTTCCAAGATAAATATGACAATTGTTTGGTTAAAAAGTCAAACGAGTGGGAAAAGATGGATAGTTTAGTCACATTAATCTTTGCTTCAAACAGATACTAATGAGTGCAGTGGAGCAGGTTCTAAAAACCAACCCAGTAAAAACTGAACCAGATGACAGAGAAACAAAAACAAGTGCCAGCGGCAGCTTTCGAGGTGATCCATTTACCTCTTAAAGTGGATCCAAGACTTTCATGAAACCCAACTCATCCATGTTCTACTTACATATCAGATCAGTAGAATTTAACAACCGTTTTACTCTATGATCAGGCTAGCTAGACAAGCTAATAACAATATCTCAGAATTTGATGAATCTAAAACACAGAAGTAAGATGTTTACAAACTGAGATTGCACATGTGTGAACATTTATGACAATATAAACTGCCAGAAGTATAAATTTACATTCTAATACTCCATCTATCACTAGGGTTAGAAACACGGCAGCCATATTGACTTCTAAGGTGAGGGTTGGTGTTGGTTATTTAGTTAGTTAGATGGTGGTAGTTAGAAAGATTCGTGTTTAGTGAGGTGGTAGTTATAAAATGTTTCAGAACCACTGTTTTAAACAAATAACAAAGCAGTTGTAGGAGGATCAATGAGCTTTTTCAAATGCTATTAAATGTTATAAGACAGAGCCAGTTAGAAAAAACCCAGGATGAAAAGCAGTTGTTTTTGGCCTTGGTTTTATCTCTTTTGTTCTCAATGTTTCAGCTGTATCTTATGAGTCAGCTTTGCTCACCTGTAGGAGAGTCTCCCAGGAGGCCTTTCCCCAGCGGTAAGAGACCTGGAGGCCGCAGAGATAAAGCTTTCTGCATCAGCAGCCTGGAAGGGTCTCCAAGCAGACTGGTGACCTGATGAAGGTAGGGGAGAGAGATGAATCAGATCAGAAGCAACAGCAGAGAGGACAGAGTCGGTCCAATTTCATTTTCACAAAAAAATTTACAACAAAATGTCATCTCAACTAATATGGAGTAGAAGAGATACACGGTTTGTATTGTTATTAACCAATTTATTGCTTGCATTAGCCGTAGAGCTCGGAATCATTCAGAAATACCACTGGGCAAAAAGAGAAAAGCTATGTTTAAAATACATAACAGCTTAGTGTTTTCAATGCTGTAGGGAGCCTGAGGGGGACAAGAAGCATAAGCAAAACATCTGGTCTCTCAGTTTTAAAAGCAAGCATTAAGCATCACCAAGTGTGACTTTTAGCTTTGTTCTCAGCAATTAAAGAAAACATGAGTCATTTGAAAAGAAAATATGTAAATGTAGATGAAAAAGTAAACGTCATTACCTCCAGGTTTTACTTTAAATAAAAAAAAGCCAATTAGGTGGAGTGATTTCGAGGTAATTTAGTTCTATTGTGCGTTTAGAGCAGAAGTTGAAAATGTAAAAGCACATATGTCAAAGAACACAACCACCTCTCCCAATAATACATGCAAATTGTCTCTCAAACACACAAAAACACAGGTGTCTTACACTGCTGATGCGCTTGTCTTTGATGTGAAGAAGCTGCTGCTGTGCGAGCTGCATGTGCAGGAGGTTCTGGAGGACGAGTCCGTTACCAACCAAAGCGTTCTGAAGAGTTACAGCAAAAACGATAAAAATTTCCACTAACAAGTCAACAAACACGGATGCTGGGAAAAATCTCACAAAGATGGCAGCGTTAATGTGACCTGGTGAGCTTTTCCCAGCGTAAGCAGAGCTGCAGTGAGAGGAGGTCTGAGGAATGGGAGGCCTGCGTTGCGCCCGTACTTTCCTGAAAAACACAAAATGATTTACAGAAATACCAATCAGGCGTCACCTTCCATTTTCTCCTTTTTAAAAGCCACTAATGGATAAAATCAAAGTTATATCATTTAAAGCACATTTCCAGCGATCAAATAGATGTCTGTTGCATAACCAACACAGGACAAGCAATTTTAGAAAAAATTATAAACCTTAAACAAATTTCAAATGTACAATTCAGTTTATTTTTCAGGAGGCTGAAAATGTTACCTGTAAGCTTTCTTTGTGTTGCATAAGACAACTGGCCAGGTAAAAACCATTACTGTGAACATTATTGCAGAGGTCCAGTTCAGGACAAATAAAAACTTTTTTATATGCAAAAAGGTACTTTGAGCTATACTGTATATGTGATAAAGTTAATTTATTTCAGCAGTATCAATTATAAACATTCATCACACTCAGTGATACTTCAAGTTTTTATTTCATCATGTTAATGATTTAGGTTTAGAACTAATGAAAATCAGAAATTCATTTTCCTGAACAATTTGAATATTACATAAGACCAATTAACAATATTTTAAAGAGGGAAACATATTATGGTCATGATGTGGCGTACACAATCTTTGGTAAGACTGCTGACTTGACAGATGTCCAGAAGACAGTCCCTGACACCCTCCACAAGTAGAATAAGCCACAAAAGATTTTTGCTAAAGGGGCTAATCGTTCAAAGAGTGCTGTATACCAGTACAGAAATGGAAAGTTGAGTGGAACGAAAAGGTCCAGTAGAAAAAGTTGCACAAGCAACAGAGATAACCAGAGCCTTGAAAGCATTTGGAAACAAAGCCCACTCATAACTTTGTGTGAAATCAAAAATTGCTCATGTAAAGCCCCTTCTGACACACAGACATTAGAAGCAAGAAGGAAGGACTGGACTACTGCTCAGTGGTCCAAAGGTGGGACTTCTTGATGTCTTCCCTTGACTGGGAATCTTGTCGAGGTGGAAGGGGGTCAAAAAGGAAGAATAAGTAACGTTTGTTTTTTTTTTAAGAGCAAGCCTAAAGCAGTCAGCAGCAAAACTGGATCTGAGTTGTGTTTACTGCACAGTCTCTTACTCCTATTTTTTGTTTATATATTTTCTGTCTTTTTGTATATCTCCATGTTTCCATTTGCCTTTCACATTGCTGCTGTTACACCTGAATTTCCCCCAACGTGGGACAACTTTTTTTTCTTCCAATCTGACAAAAAGCCAAGACATACGTTACTGCTGGGGGAAAAAGCACCTCCAGAAAGCCAAAGTGAACATTATTGACAGACAAGAACAAAACCCTGCCTGAAATTGCATTGAAAAGCTGTGGGGTAAACTAAAGATAAAGGTCAATGCCAGAAGGCCATCAGATGTGGAGGAACTTGAAAGCCAAAGAAGAATGGGCTAGGATTCCTCAGGAGAGTTCTAACAAACCTGTGGAAAACCACAGCTACTGCAAGTTGTTATGCAGCAAAAAGGATTTTACAAATGATTAATAGTACTAGCAAAAAGCTTGGCGTTTTCCATCAAGGGGGCTAATAATTTTGTCTTCACATGGAAGTTGAATTTTCACCGCAATTTGTCTATTTTCTTTTTCTTTCAGCAGAACACAAACATCTTCACAAAGGGTTTTGCAAAAATGTGCATTTAAGAGAGAAGCCTTTAATGAATTATTAGTTACTGAATTGTCTCTTATTTTTAAAAATGGAAAAATACTAGTTTACTGTGAAAATATTGGCATTGTGTAGTTGTGAAAAATTCGTCAACTGGGCAAATTATCAGCCAGAACCTGTTTAAGTTCCTGTTCAACTTAGAAGAAACAACGCAGAAAAAGAGACACAAGGAGAGAGCGATTCATTACCAGTTATTTGAGCAAATGATGTTTTTGTGACTTGGAAGAGAAAAAACAAAGACTGGTGGTCTATCTGACAAAAGAGAAAACAATGCCAGAACAGAATCCTACCGACCAAAATGCAACGTGTTGTTTTAGGGTTAGTTTTATTAGCAAAGGAAGCCTCATTCTATGGAGGTTCTACCTGATTTCACACACCTCACTCACAGGTAAGTCCCATCCAACCTCCGCCTTTACTTCAACTTTAACCCGAGTTACCCCCGCCGCCTCAGAATAAATGTAAGCGTCAGTGCTAATGGTAGGTTCCACCAGAATAGGTGCAGAAAGTTTAACATTTAATCAAGGTCCTAATTTTAGAGTTTAATTGTGCGTGCTCCTGTTTAAGAGAGCGGCACCACCCCTCCTATCTTCTCTCCTTCCTGTTCTCATTTGTTCCACTAATGTCACACAATTTCATTTTAATACCTGATTAGCCATTCATCAAATAATGAAGACTAGATGATTACAGAAGCCTACATAGCAGTGCCTAGGAGACAGACACACTCAAATATGGCAGGTCTTTGATTACCAGCCAAGTCCCCTTCGGAGGGAGAAGATTACTGAAATATTTTAGGGCTTTGATGGGCCTTAAAATCTGCAAAATTATACAAAATCTGCAATGTGCATGTAAGCTGTCAATGCACACATTTTTGGCTGAATAGTTTTTGGCTCTACATATTCGACATGTAGCAAGAAACATGCAAACAGAAAGAAGTTCAACATTTTTATATTTCTCTCGAGGGATGTTCTCAAATTAGAGTGTAAAAATATTTTAGCAAACAGATGTAACGTGCCATTATTCTTAAAGCTCTGAAGTCTTAATGCGTTTGCCTAAAATATTTCTTCAATAACTGCAGAGCTGCCATTTTCGTTGCACCTAATTTTTGTGTAAATTAGATACACACCTAATCTTTATGTATTCATATTTGCAACATGGGTTGCAAACATGAATATATAAAAGGTAAAATTGTATACAATCATTTGCAATTTAAAAAAGTACACTTTTTTTTCCTCATCAGCTGCAACTATTCCAAAGATGCTAAATTACCATAAGACTTAAAGTAAAACTGAAAATAAACACTACAGAAATCTTTGCATTTCTCTTTGAATGAGTTAGGAGAGTTTACACATCAATTTTTAGATAAAGGAGGGAAAAGGGGCTAAATATTATCCCTTATGTGTTTTACCGTTTCCTGCGGCTAACTTCTGGTTTGCAGAATTTTGCATTGCCTACCTGTCAGGGCTACATTGCTGTCTGCAGCCAGTGCTTTTTTTTTTTTATTGCATCTTTTTTTATTTATTCTCCTGAAATTTTATAATCAGGGTCATGGGGAGTTGTGCGGGGGTAAAAAGTAAAGGCTTACATCACCTGATCTCGAACCGAAAAGGCTGAAAGTAAAAAAAAGTAAGTCCTACAAGAGTAGATCCATGACAGAAGAAATTCCAACCTTTAACTTGGACTCCGAACATGCTGCTTTTTTTATTAGGTTTGTGTTAATTATTGTTTGCCTAATAAAGGAAGCAGATAATCTGGCTAGGACAAAGTAGAAAGCTGCTCAGCCAGTTTTCTTTGTATAAACGCACACAAAATGCGGATTGAATTTCTGTTGAGATGGTGTCAAAAAGTGGGAAAGGCTGCCTAATCCTGACTCGCACCTTTTTTTTTCCTTTTTATTTAATAACTTTATTTATATATTTTCAATATAACACAACACACCGGATGGGGGAGGGAGGGGAAAGGGAATGTTGCCTCCATAGAAAAAAGCCTAGGTGTAAACATCACTAGAATTGGGCCAGGTGGACTTAGAAAAGTTATTATAACTTTATGGGATATGTGTAATTTTTAAATATTCAATAAACGAAGACACAGTCTGTTAATAGCCAGTGCTTTTTAACATTCAGAGCGCTTTCTGTATGGTTAAGGCTCTCAACAGTAGCATAAACCGCTGTGATATTATTTTAGCTGCCCTGCCAAAAATAACCTGACAAAAAGGCCTGCAGTCAAACACATCTAACAAATTGGTAACAAGTTCAACAAACAAATCAGATCTTTGCATTAGCTGCTGGTAGGTAGCTAGTAGATGCAGGAGAAGACAGTTGTATTTTCCTTCTGCTTGTAGTGAGGACAAAATGTCTTCAAAAAGCTTTACTTGAATATTAATAAGGTATAGAGTAGAGTTGTATTATCCAATTTGTGCTCTATGGTGGTTAAAATATCCCTGCTGTGTTTTTACTTCTTTCTGCAGACATCTGCAGCGACTCGTGACACAATGAACAACCAAAACACTATGTTTTTAATGGCAAAGTAACGAAAGATGGCTTCAACTGTGATTTTATTTTCAAACACCAAAACCAACGATACTAATACTTTACTATTGCCACGCTGTTTATGAAAGCCACTTTCTTCCCTCCTATACAAGTTCATTCATGAAGCTACAGGAAAAGGAGCAAAACTAAACTTATGTGTCTCAGCAACAGCGTAGAACAACATTGCATAGAATAAGCATCTTAGGCGAGCCCATGATCAACCTGCTTTGGCTTGCTGTATTTAGCCTAGGTTAATGGATAGGTGTGCCCAAGTAGGCTTTTGGCGCTAAATGCTTGTGGTCCTATTTACTATTAAATTAAAGTGAGAGAAAAGGGTGTGGTTAATAAAACTTTCCTTTTCAAGTAGATTTAGATTTGTCTGTAAAAATCTTGATCTAAAATGTTTTAAGTGTCCTTTGCATCAACCACCTTCACTGGCAACCTGAGTTTGTTTCATTCGTTAACTGTGGTTGGAGGTGACACCAAATCCCTATTAATGGCCCCAAGGGCCTCACTTTGGGCATCCCTGGGTTGAATAATCTGAACTAATCTCCACAGAAGTGCTGGTAGTTATGAAATGCAGACATACCTCCTCTTTTCCCGCTCTGGAACGGCCTCATAAGTATCTGCAGGGCAGCTGGATTGGTCATACTAGTCAACAGCTGAGCCAGGTTTGGTTCTGGTAGTAAGCCTTTCCTGTTACTCATAATCTGAGGAGAAGAGGAAACAAAAATGTCCAAACAAGTAAGAAGAAATTAGTTTAAGTGTATTTGTGTTAGAACAGGATGTGTTTTGATCTTATCTTTAGAAGCCCCTGATAGCTACAGTAACCATTACAGAGGTTTACATCAGAAAGATGTATCTGCAATGTCAGCAGAGAGGAGTCGGTCTCAGGGAAAAAGGAGAAAAATAAAATAGAAGGACAGAGCTGAGAAATAGAAGTCATCGGAGTGGGAGAATTTACCAAAAACAAGCCAGAAAAAGACCTGAAACTCAAGAAGTGTTTAAATTCACACTTTTTTTTGTTGCCAATTTTACACATAATTATTTACACAAAATAAATTGCTTTCAGGTGTGAAGGAAAATCTCAATGAGAATGTATCGAGTGGGGAATTTCATGTGCATTTTATGTGTAATAAGGAAAGCGAGATGAGAGAAAGATATGTTTTTAAAGAACATTTTAAAAATCTTTTGAAAAATCTGTGTGATGCTATAAGATTTTTACAGGCCGTGGTGCAGGTACAGTCAAATGACTCAAAACCAGTAGAACTCTAACAAGGAAAAGTGTATAACATCTTCCCAAATTAAGTTTCAGATTCTCTGACCTTGCAACAGATTTAGAGTCTAATATTTTTTTTAAACATAAAACAACATGAGTAGTGAGAGAGCTAGTATTCAACATGCAAACTCTCAAACGTTCTGGCACAGGCAAATGTGTTTCGTGGCTTCAGTTCTTCTAGGTGATAATTCACATTGTTCCTAGATTATAGCGCAGAGTGATTATATGCATGATATTTTATTTCAAGGAACATAAAACCCTAAAAGTAGATGTTCTCACATATCTGTGTGACACTAATCTGCTCTGTTCACAGAATAAAAACTTTAATTTTATACAAAATATTGACTAATTAATTACTTTTCATGCCTTAGCTAAAAAAAGATCAGACCTCAAAGATAACGGAAATTGGGATTGGCCAGGAAAAGTCTGATCAGTGCAAATTAGATTTTTTGGCATCAACAACCATCCTTATAAAAAGGAAAAGAAACAACAGGGTCCTTCTAAAAGAACCGTTGTAGTGCACAGTTTTAATTACCTTTTTGAAATCTGAACTATCCCGTTAATAATCAAGTAAATGCAACTTTCAATCATTTTTTAAAAAGTGATCTTAAAGCCTCTGGGAAAGGGGCAAATTAATTCTTTGGATAAAGCTTGAAGACCTGTGTACTACACTAACATATATGTTATTGATGCTCCAAATACACGAAACACCATCAAAATAATTACTTTTAGCTCTTCCCAGTTTCCTGCAAGGCTTATTTATAACCTCTGCTGTGACATGAGGTGAATTGGAAATTGAACAGTTTTTGCAGACTTCTTCGGTTTAATCAGAAACACCCGATTAATAATCCGATCACCCATCACTCGCAGTGAATTAAATTCAACAAAGTCAAATGAAATCTGACTAAAGGAGTCAAATGGAATGGGGCAATGCTCACTGTGATGGAGCCTGAGCAGCACTGACAGCGTGGCAGCAGAACTCACTGGCTGGCCCACAGACACGGATATTTAAAACAACATTAGCAAGATGGTGATATTTCCTTCCTGTCTGCCCCACAGCTACTGAGTGGGTTCGACTCAATCTCGTCTGCAGAGGAGGAGAGTCGAGTGCACACACGGGTGTGTATTTGTGTGTTACAGGAAGGAAAACTGGCATTTGTGTATGTAGTGGTGTTGAACAAGGCCGCTCGTAGCTGACAGCATCTTTCAAGGGAAGAGAAGAGCAGGGCAGGAGGAGGAGGAGGAGGAGAGGAGCTTTCATTTATTTTTTTTCCGCTGGAGAAAATGTCAGCATGCTTCAGTCTGTTTGCCTACTGGCCAAAAAAAAAACAAAAAAAAAAACAGCTACATACCAGCAGACTCATGCCAAGGAGGTAAGAAAGCAGTGAAGAAGGGAAGGCGAGAAGTATCTCAGACGAAGGGATGGAGAATAAGAGGAGGAGGGAGCCATCTGGTCCTCAAAATTCACAATCACACTCATCCAACTGGAGGAATGAGAGAACCGCCTCAGAGGAGAGCTGTAGCCAAGAGTACGTCTTGATCTCTTTCTTGAGGTCTGATCTTTCTCTTACCAGCTGCCCACAGTCAATGAAATAATCCTGAACGACCCTAAGGCTACTGATTTAACCCCACTATTCGCACTGATGTTTCCTTTTCCTCCTCCTCTTCATTGTCCTGCCCTTCTCTAGTTTCCTTCTGAACTACAGATTTTACACAGTTTTTTTTCCTGATACAATTCAGACAACTGTGACCGAGTCCATTTGAAACCATTTTACCGGAACCGGATTTGGAAAGGTCCATTGTTGAAATTGCTGTTAAAATACAAGAGTTGGTGAATATATACCGAGGAAATGCCTTCAACAATGTTACCTTTACAGCTGCCTGTCTTGAACTCACATTTTACATATTTTAATTTTAATGCTGGTTTTCTTATTGTTGTGTATCAGTTTCCTCCACTATGACGTGTGCTGCAGCCTTTCTTGGCCAGGTCACCCTTGTGAAAGAGATCTTGATTTGGGTCTTTTATCCGCTTAAATAAAGGTTTAATAAAAATAAAAAAGTAATCTACACATTTTAATCATTAACTTTTCAATGTTCCAATGAACTCCATGAAGTGCAATTTATAATTGTATATCCTTCTGAATCATTAGACAATAACAAATTATTTAAGAAAATCCTGCATAGCATTTTTATTACAGCTGATTTACAATTGCAGCATTTTAGAATACAAAAACAAACAAATTTATCACATTTCTGATTATAAACCTTTTCTTCGTCTTTTTAGTTGCTCGGATTGTAAATATGGGCAAATCTGAGTAGTTAGATAAATCTGCAAATTTTTATAAACAAATGGAAATTTCCCTGATCTTCCGCCAGGAGATTCAGCCTTACTTGAACAGGAAACTTGGTCTTAATCCTTTTGAACGTTTAAAACTAAACCTCGTACTCGTCGTCTTCCGCTTATCCGGAACTGGGTCGCGGGGGCAGCAGACTCAGCAGAGACATCCAGACGTCCCTCTCCCCAGACACCTCCTCCAGCTCCTCCGGGGGGAGCCCAAGGCGTTCCCAGGCCAGCCGAGAGACATAGTCCCTCCAGCGTGTCCTGGGCCGTCCCGTGGGCCTCCTCCCGGTGGGACGTGCCTGGAACACGTCCCGAGGAAGGCGTCCAGGAGGCATCAGGTATAGATGCCCGAGCCACCTCAACTGTCTCCTCTTGATGTGGAGGAGCAGCGGCTCTACTCAGAGCCCCTCCCGAATGGCCGAGCTCCTCATCCTATCTCTAAGGGAGTGCGGAGGAAGCTCATTTCAGCCGCTTGTATCCGGGATCTCGTTCTTTCGGTCATGACCCAAAGTTCATGGCCATAGGTGAGGGTAGGAACGTAGACCGACCGGTAAATCGAGAGCTTCGCTTTTCGGCTCAGGTCTCTCTTCACCACAACGGACCGGCACAGCGCCCCCATTACTGCAGCAGCCGCACCGATCCGTCTGTCGATCTCCCGCTCCATTCTTCCCTCACTCGTGAACAAGACCCCGAGATACTTGAACTCCTCCACTTGAGGCAGGAACTCCCCTCCAACCTGAAGAGGACAAGCCAAGAGGAGCTGATCTTCTGACAACATTTCAACTTTTGAAACCAAATCCAAAATCAACTATTTTTTAGCAGATAAACTGTATAAATTGGGCCTTAAGGGTGTTATCTTTATGTTACAGATTTTTTTACATTTTCATGTAAACTTGTTTAATTCTGCAATATTTAAAGGGTACAGCTCGGTCCATGTCTACGTCACAGCCCCGCCTTTGGGAATAAAACAATCTCACTCAGACACCCCCCCATGGCGAGTCAGAAGTTGGAATTGCGAGCATTGATCATAGCGTTTTATGCTTTATACCTTCGATCATAAGCTTTACTTGAGATAATATACTATCAAGGCAGCGCCTTGAGCTAGTAGCATGAACCGATTAGGCTCAGGCCTGCTGGCCTACATAAAACCTCTCTCAACCTGCGGTGCTAGAGGGGTGAAAAGTCCTCCACCTCAAAAGATCTATCCATGGTGGAACTACTACTATATTTTGAATGTTGATCCTTTATATTTTAGCTTAAAAAGTCGGAATCAACAATAGCAAGTTAATGTTTTACAGAAAACAAATGGTAATTTTTCTGAGATTCTGAGAAAGTTATTGATCTGAGAAAGTTATTGATAAAATCATAGATGAATAAACAATTTTAGGGCCTGGTGTAACAGCCTCTAAAGTTGCTATTTTTTGGTTTTGATTATTTCAGACAGTGTCTGATTATGACAAGAAAGAAGACATGGTTAATCTGCAGTTTTTATTCTAACAAAATATAACTAGGTATCTAGGTATCTCTGAAGGTGAATATTTAAAAATAAATATAAATATTCCACAATTGCTTTGTGTTTTGTTGGTAAAAACTTCTTTATGACCACTTTAAGACAAAAATATGTAATGGTGGCTTAAAGATTGGTAAACTCTGGACCCAAACATGATGATCTTAAACACACAACCAAAGGCACCAGGAAGGGCTAACGAGACAACACTGGCCTTGTGTGGTCTCCCATCAATAGTCCAGATTTCAGTCCAATCAACATTAAACTGTGGGAGATGATCTACAGAGTGATGGGGAAGAAGCCAACCCTAAGCAAGACTAGGCCATTATAAGAAGACAAGCACTGAAAAACGCCAACACTGTAGGGGAAATTATAGCAGCTAATTTTTTGCCATTGATTTGAAATTAAAGATTCAGTATCGATTACAATTAAAGGGCAAATATAATTTCAGAAATTCTTTGTGTAAAAAAACATAAAAAAAGCAGTTGTGCATCTACCACATATGCCTCCAGCACATCTTAAAGGAGCTTTTTCAAAAATGTTTTTGCATTTGTCAAAAGTGTGGGTAATAATTGAGGGTTAATTACTCAACCAAACCCACAAAGATCATCAGGTACATTTCCTTCACGGCAACCGACACGAATAATTCTAACTTGCATTTGATCTTGTGTGGTGGTGCTCATATATTTGAAAGCCTTTATCTATATGCGATAACGTTAATGTGTCTTAAACTATGTCTTCGGTTTATTTCAGGCAGCAGGAGACAGTGGAGGAGCCCAATCAGTCTGCAGAACTATAATTATCATGTCAATGCTTCTCTGCAACCATGGCACTGTGTAGGAGGGACGTCGCAGCTACAAAGAGTCTGTCAGCCAGAGACTGGCTGCAGATGCATGGGAAACCAAGTCAATCCCTGGTTCGTCTCAAAACTGGATGTAAAATAACCAGTTGGCATCAGCTTTGCAATTAGCTGTGAACATGTGGGCTTCTGTGCTTGCAAAGTTCAATGATTCGGTGATGCAGCGTATGGTTTTCCAGATAGGAAATGTTGTGATGCCAGCGGCAAGCCGTAAATCTGAGTTTTAACAAATGAGGTTACACAAAACCTACAGTAAAGCTTTAGAGAGCAACAATGTACAGCCAAAATCTTCTACGGTTATAAAAAAAAAATCTGTGTTGACATTACATATTTCATCTATTTCACGTTTCACATTACAATTTAAGATTAGCCAGCTTTACCCAACATGACTCAAGTTTCTTACACTGCAAGGTAGATGAAGTGAAGAACAGAAACTATAGGGCTTTCTAGAGAAGCATCTAATATGTTGCTTGCTAACTGTTGCTTGCAAAATTACTTCAACAAATACAGGGGTTGGACAATAAAACTGAAACACCTGTCATTTTAGTGTGGGAGGTTTCATGGCTAAATTGGACCAGCCTGGTAGCCAGTCTTCATTGATTGCACATTGCACCAGTAAGAGCAGAGTGTGAAGGTTCAATTAGCAGGGTAAGAGCACAGTTTTGCTCAAAATACTGAAATGCACACAACATTATGGGTGACATACCAGAGTTCAAAAGAGGACAAATTCTTGGTGCACGTCTTGCTGGCGCATCTGTGACCAAGACAGCAAGTCTTTGTGATGTATCAAGAGCCACGGTATCCAGGGTAATGTCAGCATACCACCAAGAAGGACGAACCACATCCAACAGGATTAACTGTGGATGCAAGAGGAAGCTGTCTGAAAGGGATGTTCGGGTGCTAACCCGGATTGTATCCAAAAAACATAAAACCACGGCTGCCCAAATCACGGCAGAATTAAATGTGCACCTCAACTCTCCTGTTTCCACCAGAACTGTCCGTCGGGAGCTCCAACAGGTCAATATACACGGCCGGGCTGCTATAGCCAAACCTCTGGTCACTCATGCCAATGCCAAACGTCGCTTTCAATGGTGCAAGGAGCGCAAATCTTGGGCTGTGGACAATGTGAAACATGTATTGTTCTCTGATGAGTGCCACCTTTACTGTTTTCCCCACATCCGGAGAGTTACGATGTGGAGAAGCCCCAAAGAAGCGTACCACCCAGACTGTTGCATGCCCAGAGTGAAGCATGGGGGTGGATCAGTGATGGTTTGGGCTGCCATATCATGGCATTCCCTTGGCCCAATACTTGTGCTAGATGGGGCGCGTCACTGCCAAGGACTACCGAACCATTCTTGAGGACCATGTGCATCCAATGGTTTCAAACATTGTATCCTGAAGGCGGTGCCGTGTATCAGGATGACATGCACCAATACACACAGCAAGACTGGTGAAAGATTGGTTTGATGAACATGAAAGTGAAGTTGAACATCTCCCATGGCCTGCACAGTCACCAGATCTAAATATTATTGAGCCACTTTGGGGTGTTTTGGAGGAGCGAGTCAGGAAACGTTTTCCTCCACCAGTATCACGTAGTGACCTGGCCACTATCCTGCAAGAGGAATGGCTGAAAATCCCTCTGACCACTGTGCAGGACTTGTATATGTCATTCCCAAGACGAATTGACGCTGTATTGGCCACAAAAGGATGCCCTACACCATACTAATAAATTGTTGTGGTCTAAAACCAGGTGTTTCAGTTTCATTGTCCAACACCTGTAGGTAACAACTATAGGTAAGTAGAACAACTCCAGCTCCCCATTTAAATGTAACGGTTCATGAGAGAAAGATAAGCTGCAATTTAAAGAGCTAAGTATAAAAGCTGAGCAGGTGAAACATTAGATCCATAAGCATGGGCATATCTACTCTACTATCATCAATAATTTCCAATATGGAGCAGATTAGATGACATATAGGAGAACAGGAAAATGTTGTTACAAGGCAAGATATCCTAAATTGCCACACCAGACCTTCCATAGAAAGTCATTTTTCAGCATCTAATCAACTTGTGCCAGTTTGGAACTGATGTGATCAAAGTTTAATGGAATCAACTGGCATTTCTGCATTGCCCTGTAGGCTTAGGTTGAGTTTCTTTTAATGTTTTCTGTTCTAGAAAATAGGTTATTAGGACAACAGGATAACCAGGTAAAAGGCAAGGTATGTTTATTTGTATAGCACATTTTAGCAACAAGTTAATTCAGAGTGCTTTACATGATGAAAACATAAGAAAAAAAAAAGAAAAGTATATGGTGGTGGCATAATAAAGGGAAGTAAAGAAAAGTTGGACTACAGAAATAATAGTAATAGTTTAAACAAAACTGTGAAAGGCAACTCTAAAGAAGTTGGTTTTTGACTGATTTAAAAGAACTCCAGGTTTCAGTGATTTTTCAGTGTTCTGGGAGTTTGTTCTAGATGATTGGAGCATAAGAACTGAATGCTGCATTTCCATGTTTGGTTCTGATTCTGGGGATGCCGATTAGACTTGAACTAGAAGATCTTAGTGGTTTGGAAGATTGATACAACAAATATTTAATGTATTTTGGTAATAAGCCATTCAGTGACTAATAAACCAACAGAAGTATTTTACAGTCTATTCTCTGGGATACAGGTAAACCTTTTTCATTTCCTAGCAAGTATAGGTTTGAAATTAAACATGAAGAAAAGCAGAGAAATATATGATCAAAGGAAACCTTTAGAGTTTAACCGAGAAGGTTTCTAAAACCCAACATGTGGGCGTCAGTTTGTACTTGAAAAGCTGTGAACAGTGCACATGATGTGCTCCATTCCTCACGTCTGTGCTGCTGGCGCTGCCTTTCTTTGAGTGCAGTTTACTCACCATACCCTGGGCAGCAATGAGAGCAGCCAAGGTGCTTCTCCCTGAGGTGCCGGGGGTGCAGAGCGACAGACGAACCTCCTGTCCTCCCACCAGAGTTCGGTCCATCTCAGTCAGCACAGCTTCAGCCTGCTCTGCGCTCTCGTATTCCACCACACCAAAGCCTCTCACTGGGCTCCCTTCATCCTGAGCAAGCTGTAGGACAGAAAATGACAACAGAGTTTTAAAGTAACCCTACAGCAACATTTCCTAGAGCTGTCACCCAGGCAGAGTCCTGAACTGGTTGGTTCCTCTTTTTTTAAGTGGCTATTTTTGGCTAAAAAACTGGTGCTGGTCATCTTCTCTCCTAGTTTTTTTTTTTTTACAAAGAAAGAGGTGAGTAAGGAGGACACAGTTTTTCTGATTAACTGGAACACAAAAAATACCTCTTCACATATAACATTTCAGTCAAAGCCAATTTTAAAAGGCTACACACAAGCCCATGGTTTTTACCAGCTGATCACATGTTTAGGTGTCTGAGGAAAAAAATAAAAATAGACAATGAAAATGCCTGAAATTCCCAACTGACTTCCGGTGACTACATATCAGCTCCATGTTCAATGTATCCCTCATCCATCCCAACATGTTACTTTAACATCTGATCATTTTGACACAATACTCTGTTTTTCCTTTCATTTCCTACAGCTGAAAATGTTAAATCACTCACCTTTTAGTATACCGGTTAGAAAACTGGTTACTTTTTTATAAAAAACATACCACTTCTGTAAATTTTTATTTTTTTTTCTCAAGCACCACTTTACTGACAAATATTTTGAAACTGTAGTAAGGACTTTTATCAATTTCTGTCCCAAAAACAAGAACAAAAATGTTTTAGGGATCGAACATATTCATGCATTACATTTTTGCTCAGAAGCTGAAATGTTGATTGGGAAAATTAAATGGAGAGGTCGCTTTAAGTAGAAATTCCACTCGGGAAAGTCAGATGTTTCTCACCAATGCTGTCTTGCATCTACATTTAAGCCAAAAATTATCTCTGCAAAGCACCATAAACAGCCTCCCAAACTCACACCTGTATGCTGCACAAAAACATTTAAAAATGTTGCACCAGCCAGTGATCAACAATGGCCAGTTTTCCACTCACTGACTCACTGATTCTTATTCTTTTGCCATTAAAGAAAATGCATCAAGTCTGAAAAATCCCAACTTTTTCATTCTGTAAACACATTCACAAACAGCACGCTAATTGATGCATTAATGGGGTCTAATAAAAAAACAGATAAAGTTTGCAATTATATGCTTCGATGCAACAAGGACTATGTAGTGCCCTTCTTTTCCCATAAACTCCAAACTACAACCTCCATCCACAAACCTGAAGCATATTTTTTCCTTTGATTTTCAGTGTTTGCTACATTTAATTGTCAATTCAAAACAAAGTTTACACATTACTTTGTACTGTATATTTTATAGTTCTTAAAAAGATAATCGGAATCAGCTAAAATGGGAATCTACAGTTCAGACCTTAAAGAAAACCAGACATCAGTATTGAGTTAAGCTTGATCAGGAAATCTCTAGACATTTGAGCAACCAATTATGGCAAACTGGCATGCAAAGAAATTAAATAAAAACATTGTATGCTTTGAAGAAAAGTAGCACATACTTGAAAAACAGTATTTTGACTGTAAGCTAGCTGAAAACTAAACAACCCAGTTTTACCCTTTAATTATTTGAGCTGCTTCTCCTCAAAAAGTCAGTTGAGGATCTTGGTGCATCTGATCAGAATGCCTCCAAGGCGTTTCCCTTTGGATTTGTACTAGGCAGGTCCCACTGGAAGAAGACCCTGAGGCTGGCCCAGAGCAGGCTGGTGGCGCTGTACACCAATCATGCCTAGTATTAACACTTGCCAAATAGTGTGTTGGTCCCCCTTTAGCTACCAACACAGCCCTGACCTGTCCGACCAATGAGCCCTGTGGTATCGGGCGCCACATTGCACATCCTGTAAAAAGAAAACTTGTAGGTTGCAAGGTGAGTTTTCCATGGATCGGACTAGTATGTCAAGTGCATCCTACAGATGCTTAGATGCAAGTCAACACCTCAATCTTGTTGGGGTCCTCAAATTTTCCTGAACTACAGGAAACCCTGTGCATTATTCTACTGAAAGGCTACAACCATCAGAGAGTACAGTTTCCCCCGATAGCTGTGCCACCTTAGGCAGCTGGTATTTGTTACAGTAACATCCTCATATGTGGCAGGACCCAAAGTTTCCTGGGAGAACATTGCCCAAAGTATCACGGACTCCGGTGGTTTGTGTTCTTTCCATAGTGGACCCTGGCGTCCCACATACACTGAGGTTATCTGTTTAACCTTCACTTCCTATGTGCATCAGTGAGTCTTGGTACCCGTTGACCCTGTCGCTGGTTCACCAGTGTTTCTTCTTCGGACCACCGCTGCAGACCAGGAACTCCCCACAAGAGCAACAGTTCTGGTGATGCTCGTTCCAAATCATATAATATCACAATTTGGCCCTTGTCACGCTTGCTCAAATCCTTAAAGTTGCCCATTTCCTGCTTCTAAAACGCCTGCTTTCAGAATGGGATATATTGTTACCCAATATATCCCACCCACTTGCAGGTGCAATGATGGAGATAATCAGCGTTATTAATTTCACCTGTCGGTTTACATAATATGCTTGATTACTGTGTGCCCCTTTTGCCCTGGGGGGGCCAAGGGATAGGCCAGAATGATGAACTTTATAATGAATGTCTGGGTTTCCCTACTGATCCCATTACCTCTGTAGCCTGACATTAGTAGAAAGAGAGAGGGATCGGAAGGATTTTGGAGATTAACATAATTCCAACCATTTCCTTATGAGTGAGCATCTTGGTCAATCATTAAGTTTAATTTGTTCATGTGTATTTTCATTGCCCTGACCTCAGAAGTAATTCTTCCCCTGACTTTGATGGGTCTTACCTGCCAGACAA
Organism: Crenichthys baileyi; assembly: GCA_036173005.1. Lineage (NCBI taxonomy): Eukaryota > Metazoa > Chordata > Actinopteri > Cyprinodontiformes > Goodeidae > Crenichthys > Crenichthys baileyi. The sequence continues at coordinate 91,247 of JAHHUM010000737.1, read as the reverse complement.
CCAGAACTCACTGCTACATTTACAAAAGTTCCCGCTCTCGCACTTTGTCTCTATAGCAACGACTTTGATCTTCTTTTTGCCAGTCAGTGGGATCAGGGTAGCTCTGCCAACTTCTAGCAACTGTTGGTTCCTCAATGCTAATTGAAACAAGTATAGCAAAACGTCTTTCGCAATATTTATGGCAAAAAATGAACACATGCAGTTTTCAGGGAAACTATACGGTTATCCGTTTTTTGGGCATTAATTTGTGCTCGAAAGAGTCTTTTTTAAAATAGTTTGCTAAAGCAAGTGTTGCAAGAACAAACTGAGCAAATTTCAGCATCAAGTTCTCAGACAAAATGTTTGAGCCTCTTCCGATTTCGAAGGAGCAGCTAAATAATGCAGGAAGGGTAATAGAGTAAAGCTAATGGTAATAGTGGGATGATAATGATGGCTAAAAGCCTATGGTTTATAGTTCCAATACAGCACTTGTTATGCTGTATTGTTAATCCAATACATGGAGTAAAAAAAAAAGGTATTAGTCGAGTCGGCACAGTTTTTGACCAAATTAGACTGGGAACTTTAGATTTTTCTAAAATGTAAAAGCTCTCCAATTACATACATCATGTTTAAGTGGGTTAAAAAAGATTTCTGGAAGATCTTTTAGTTTCTGGCTTGTTTCTTTGAAGTTTTGATGTTGTGACTAAAATGACAGCAGAGTATTTCTATTCTTTGTAGCTGAATTGAGTGCTCACAAGTGAAGTTCGATCATACCAATCTTGTGTAATTTTTCTTGCTTCTTTTACTCAAAGTCCAATAAGTCACAGACTTTGACGTTTCAGAAGATCTAGAATGAAAAAGGCACAATTCTGCCTTGATCAAATGTGCAATGAGTGTTTCACAGCCTGTTCAGGAACATAATAGTCATATAACAGAAAAAAGGAGCCTGAGTCTTCACTACAATGGTGTGCCAGATCAATAGGATATTAACAGTTGGAGAATTAGCATAGCTATAACCCAGTCCAAATATCTCAACATCACTCAGATATTTGCACTGATAGCATTCCTAGAAACTTTTATGCCATTTTCCCTTTCTATAAACAGCTCCTCTGTTGTACTGGGACAATGGGCTCTGCTCCGGAGAGCATTCAGTCAATGAATCTCAGCACAAGTGCTGGATTTCTTCTGAGAGCGCACTAAACCCCTCCTAAACGCAGATCCTGGCACCCCATAATACAGAGAGGGGAAAACATATAATGCACTGGGAATTTTTAGTTAGAAATCCGAGCAGCGGGAAGCTGCTTTGCTACAAGGAGAAATAAGCCAGCAACAGCAGCTTGAAGCAGGTGGTTGGAGGAAATAGGCAGGCACATGGTGGTTTGAATGAGTTAGTGAATTGCTTAATATGATGTGAGATTAAATTAAGGCTTCCTATTAATTAGTTAGCCATTTTACTCTTGACAGAGTTATCCGAACAACTTATAATTCCCATCTCGGATATTTTATGACAAAATTCCTCACGTTTTCTGCCATTTAAACAAAGAACACTATTTTCCTGCTTTAAAATGTTTTTTGTTGTTGAAAAAGCATAACTTTTTACCCTTTTTTAAACTTTCAAAAGGAGTTTGTTAGACACCCCTGGTTTTCTTCTTTGGTCCCCAGATGGAGACTGGATCGGGAGGTTTTCCTACACCTAGCGCTGTCAGAGTTTTTCAACACTTTCATGATTCATGGTGCTAGTCTTTGGTTGACTGAGGATGACATTTTAAGATTTTTTGTTGTCTGACTTGACCTAGTCCATGTCTCTTTTGCTGCATTAGCATCCAGACCGGTGTGGTAGTTAATTCTGCAGGTTGAAACATTGCAGCCTACGTTTCTTGACTTGTTCTTTCATAGCTGGTTGCTGCTGGGTTTTCTTCCTTGACCTTTTATTGTGACCCGATCTTGGATAGATGGAAGACAATGTTTGGAAGGACCAGGGGTCCCCAGTATCAGCTGCCCTGGGCACGTTGCCTTCAGTGAGTGAACTTTGTCCGATAATGTTCATGCTTCTTGGTTCTGACCACCCTCCTCCTGTTAAAGACAGCTTTGTGACCATACTTGGCAGAGAAAACAATTCCCTAATTCACAAGGACAGAGGAAACACTGATCTTCTAAAGCTATTTGACTTCCCTGTAAAAGAGTTCATATTATGAGTGCAAACACTACACTGAGCTCCTCCTGGTCAGCAAATGTTCTCAAAATGTCCCAAATAGTGAAATCAGTCACCATGTTTGAGGGAGTTCTTATCATGCAAGATCCTTAGTTGCAAAAAAGTTTACCAATTTACTTTCATATCTTAATGAAACTTTTTCTTTTGCTGCCAAAAAATGTAATTTTATTGTTTTTGTTTCACTACTGGCCTTTTTAAAAGTCCACTTTCTTTTTTAGTTTGAGCTTGATCAGTAATTAATATGACTGTATAGTAACATTTTATTTACAATCTGGCTTTGACTGGAAAAAAATACACCACCACTCATTTTTACGTTACCATATCTGTCAATAAGAAACACCATCCAATCTATTTGTGTTCAGAAAACAACAGTTACAATACATTTCGAAACCATCTTGTCAGTTTTGCTTTTTTGTGTTCATAATTTGAACCATTATCAGTTTGGTTTTAGTCCCATAGCTTCAACTCTACACTGTGTGAAAATGGATATTAACATTTACATCAACATTATATAAATGTCTGTTGTTTTTTTGTAAAAATGAACAGAGTATGAATCAGAGAAACAAATGTGCTTTCATCTCCTCACTCAGCCTGAAAAACAGATGCCTGTTATCGTCAACGCTCAATCAAATGGCCATCCACTTTTGCCCTCCTCTCATTTGTCTGCCGTTCCCTCCGCTCTGAACAACGGAAAGAGAGGAAAATGCATATATTTGTACAGGAGTGGGTCGATAATATATGCTGATGATAATAACCTAAGCAAAGTGCGTGGAAATAGCCTGAACAACTCGATCACTTGAAAGATGGATGGATGGAAAAATGGGTGGGTGTGTGGAAGGGAGGGAGAGCATGGGAGCGAGGAGGAGATGGAGAAAAATGCTGGAGAAGAAGAAGAGGAAAGCAAAGCGAAGCGAAGGAGGCAAACATCAGTGATGGATCGAGCTGAGAGTGCGAGAAAGAGGGCTGACGGATGATGCGAGTCAGAAAAGATGAGAAGGACAAACAAAACGCACTTAAATTTGAGTTCAGGCAACAAATACAACTAAAGTATAGGTGTGTGTGTTTGTTTTAATGGATTTCAAAATATCAATGTGAATGTGGAACAGGAACATAAACGCAAATTGAGCTCATCTCAGCTCCCATTTTTTCCTCCAGCTGCACTCGTGCTATTTATTCAGATCTGCACTAAGCAGGTCTGTTTGGACTGGATGAGCTTTGTAAATGCCAGCTGTCATCAAGTTCCCCCTGTATGTACTCCTGTTTTTAACATACAAACTAACGTTTTCAGCACAAGATGCAGTCAGGTGCAAAAAAACGAAGACATCAAATAAAATAAAAGGTTACATTTCTTCTCCCACATCATTTAAATATTTATTTTTTTCCCTCATTTCCCCATGTGCTTCTGCTGTGTCCTGAAGGTGCGACTTGGGATAATTAAAGAGTAATTAAGTCCACAAATTTGGCACCTCGTCTTTCAGCCTCTAAATCATTTCTGATGTAAATCAAAAACAGATTGGCCCAGCAGAAATTATTCTCCTACAATTTGCAATTACCCTTTGTCAGTCTAATTAAGAGAGTAGGGGGTTTTTCAAGCGCTGGCCAACAGGTAGTTTAGGTGGAAAATCTCATTAAACAAATCTATTGTACTAAGCTATGTCCAAGGAAATGCCCTGAAGGAATCTAAGCAGGTTTTTAAATATAAGTAGAGCTGAGTGGTACAGTTTTTGGCACCCTATGTAAAAATATTTGAAACATCCATAACATAAATTTGTCTTATTGCAGAGTCACAATCTCACAGCAAAGTCCCTTTAGGGTCAGTACATTTATTCACTAGGGGAAAAAACCCACAAATTGTATTTTTAACAAAAATCATCTTTTGCACACCTTTTGGTCCCCTTAAAAATCCCTTTAAAATAATTTTAACTTCTTGACACAGAATGAAGAATAGATGTGAAATATCAAATATTTAGGGTACATGTGTGTCAGAAAGCCTGTGGTAAACTTTGTATGAACTTTATAATGAATGTGAATATATTTTATGTTAATCACCAGATACACAGTGCTCTCAATTAAAAACAGTGCGATGACCTATAAATGATTGAACTAATCAGTAAAATACTCAACTCTTTACTTGTTTTTTCTTTGACTATAATGTTTATTAACTATTTAGTCCTCTGAATAATGCATGTTTTCTTTCTTAAAATCCTTGACTATCGCTGTTATTTTGTCCTGGAAAATATTTGCATTTTCATGCTTTCTGACTGAAAAAAACCTGAACTGGTCTCATCTTACACAGCCCAATCTGTATTTAGTTATAATGTTTTTCCTCCAGGCCAAGAAGAAATATTAATCAGTTTTTGAAAAGCATGTTTAATCCAGAACTGTCAGCAAAATAACACATACGAAGCAAAAAGTTCAAATGTAAAGGGGAAACAAGTATAAATATTTGGACATAAAAAAAAAAATAGTTCCCCTCTTAACGGTGTTAGGTGTCACTGCACACGCTTAGACTGCAGAAGATGCAAAGCTAGCAATCAGTGCATGTGACAGCTGCTGAACTGGAGCTGCGGTCCCCAGACAAGAGATGCTGACTGCGTCACGAGGAGGACTGGAACCCACAGGAGCATCCGTCAGAGGGTGTGTGAGTGTGTGTCTGTGTGTAAAAGAGCCTAAATGGCCACATCAGTAGTCTGGAAAGAGTGATGAGGTCACGACAGCCCTGTCACAGCTGTCTGTATAGAAATGTATGTGACCTCCCACAGCGACAGGTTTAAGTGTTCAGATATGTAAGAAAGAATGAGCACAACTCTGTAAATGGAAGTAAAACGAAAGACAGAGCACATAAAGATACAACAATAATGATTTTTTAACTGTAAAAGTGGAATTAAATTATGCTCCCGACAGTGATCAAATATTAAATGTATCCACTAATGTGTATTCATCAGGATTTTCCACATCCTTGTGCAAATCAGGATAAATTAACTGTAGATTATTTTAATTTGACTTGATTGAAAAAGAACGTCACAAGCAGGTCAACAATTGTGTCAAGAATCTTGAGATTGTGCTTCGAAATGTTTAATTAACAATGATTGCAATAAACATGCGCTTCTCATCAAGATATGTTCATTTTCAAAATTAAATTCTTCCAGAGCAATAAGACTGGTTTCATTATGATAAATATTTCATACATACCATTGTCTACCAACAGTGCCTTGCAAGTATTCATACCTCTCGACCATTTTCAGTTTGTCCCTTCACAACCACAGACTTCAGTGTGTTTTAGGGGGATTTTATGACATAAACCAACACTGTAGCACACAATTACACTGCTCAAAAAAATAAAGGGAACACTTAAACAACACAATATAACTCCAAGTAAATCAAACTTCTGTGAAATCAAACTGTCCACTTAGGAAGCATCACTGATTGACAATATATTTCACATGCTGTTGTGCAAATGGAATAGACAACAGGGGGAAATCTTTGGCGATTAGCAAGACACACTCAATAAAGGAGTGGTTCTGCAGGTGGGGACCACAGACCACTTCTCAGTACCTATGTTTTCTGCCTGATGTTTTGGTAACTTTTGAATGTTGGTGGTGCTTTCACACTCGTTGTGGCACAAGACGGACTCTACAACCCACACAAGTGGCTCAGGTAGTGCAGCTCATCCAGGATGGCACATCAATGCGCTGCAAAATGACCTCTAGCAGGCCACAAATGTGCATGTGTCTGCACAAACGGTTAGAAACCGACTCCATGAGGATGGTATGAGGGCCGACGTCCACAAATGGGGTTGTGCTCACAGCCCAACACCGTGCAGGACGTTTGGCATTTGCCAGAGAACACCAGGATTGGCAAATTCGCCACTGGCGCCCTGTGCTCTTCACAGATGAAAGCAGGTTCACACTGAGCACATGTGACAGACGTAACAGAGTCTGGAGACACCGTGGAGAGCGATCTGCTGCCTGCAACATCCTTCAGCATGACCGGTTTAGCAGTGGGTCAATAATGGTGTGGGGTGGCATTTCTTTGAATGGCCGCACAGTTGCGGTTGGCCCTGGGTTCCTCCTAATGCAGGACAATGCTAGAACTTATCTGGCTGGAGTGTGTCAGCAGTTCCTGCAGGATGCAGACATTGAAGCTATGGACTGGCCCGCCCGTTCCCCAGACCTGAATCTGATTGAGCACATCTGGGACATCATGTCTCGCTCCATCCACCAACGTCACGTTGCACCACAGACTGTCCAGGAGTTGGCGGATGCTTTAGTCCAGGTCTGGGAGGAGATCCCTCAGGAAACCATCCACCGTCTCATCAGGAGCATGCCCAGACGTTGTAGGGAGGTCATACAGGCACATGGAGGCCACACACAATACTGAGCCTCATTTTAAATTGTTTTAAGGACATTACATCAAAGTTGGATCAGCCTGTAGTGTGTTTTTCCACTTTAATTTTGTGTGTGACTCCAAATCCAGGCCTCCATTGGTTAATAAATTGATTTCCGTTGATGATTTTTGTGTGATTTTGTTGTCAGCACATTCAACTTTGTACAGAACAAAGTATTCAATGAGAATTTTTTTATTCATTTAGATCTAGGATGTGTTATTTGAGTGTTCCCTTTATTTGTTTGAGCAGTGTATAAAGAAGAAGTATCTCTATAAACAAATACAAATCGGTTAGAGCTATACATTCACTTGTTTTCAGCCTCCCTGACTCAACACCAGTTTTTATAAAACCACCCTGGAGGTATAGCTGTAAGTCGTTTCGGGCAAGCATCTGTCAGGTTTTACACATCTAGAGACAAAGATTTTGCCCATTGATTTTAACCGCAATTGCCAAGGCCTGCCACAGATTCTCAACTGGATTCAGGTCTGGTCTTTAATTAGGACATTATGAGACGTGAATATGTTTAATCTGAACCACTATTGTAGCTTTGGCTGTAAGACCTGAGTCATCGTCCTGCTGGAAGATGAACTTCCGCTGCAGTCACAATTGCTCTGCGGCTTGCCCGTTGTTTAGCTCCATCCATCTTCTCATCAAGTATGACAACCTTCTCTGCCCCTGCTGAAGAAAAGCATGTCCACAGTATGATACTGCCACTGTTATCAGGGGTTGGGTGTTTTCAGGATTGCACGCGGTGTTTGTTTTCATCCACACATACCATCTCACATGTAGACCAAATAAAATGAATATATTAGACTCAGAGCAGAGCAAATAATCCTACAACTACAACCAGAACATTTATTCATAGACCTTCTTATATTTTTATCCATGGGCATATGAGTGAAGAGTAAAACATTTTGACAATCATTTATCCTTTTCTGTCCACCTTAAATATCAGAATCAGAATCAGCTTTATTGCCAAGTTTGTACATACAAACAAGGAATTTGACTCCGGTCCACTTTGCTCTCTGGGTTTTCTTTTTTTTTTTTTTATGCGTTATAAGATATGTTATGCATATATCTTTATGTCCTTAATAATACATATACACAAATATACACATATACAAAGGTGCATTTGCAACTTCAGTATGTTGTTTTGTACTCTATTAAATGTTCATCAGAGAAACAGCCTGGGGGAAGAAACTGTCTCTGTGGCGGCTAGTTTTAGTGAACAGAGCTCTGTAGCGTCGGCCTGAAGGTAAAACTCTAAACAGTTTGTGTGCAGGGTGTGTGGGGTCTGCAGAGCTTTTAGCAGCTCTTTTCCTGACCCTAGACCTGTATAAGTCCTGGATAGAGGGAAGGTCAGCCCTGATGATTCTCTCTGCAGACCTGATTATTTGTTGCAGTCTGGACCTGTCCTGTTTTGTGGATGAACCAACCTACACTGAGATGGATGAAGACAGGACAGACTGAATGATGGCAGTGTAGAAGATGACCAGCAGTTCCTGTGGAAGGTTGTACTTCTTGAGTTGCCTCAGGACGTACAGTCTCCGCTGGGCCTTCTTCCGAACAGTGTCTATGTGTGAGGAACATGTCAGGTCCTCAGAGATGGTGGTTCCCAAGAACCTGAAGTGGTCCACAGCTGACACTGTGTTGTTGAGGATGGTGAGGGGGGGTGTATGGGGATGGTGTTCTCCGAAAGTCCAGCACCATCTCCACAGTCTTGAGTGGGTTTAGTTCCAGTTCTGACTACACCAGAGTATCACCCGATCCAACTCCTGTCTGTATGCAGACTCATCACCGTCCTGGATCAATCCAATGACAGTGGTGTCGTCTGCAAACTTCAGGACTTCAGGACGAGTCTGCTGAGGTGCAGTCATTTGTGTACAGGGAGAAGAGGAGTGGGGATAGAACACACCCCTGGGGGGCACCAGTACTTATTGATCTGGTGTGGGAGAAGATGCTCCCCAGTCTCACCTGCTGGTGTCGGTCCGTCAGGAAGCTGTTGATCCACTGACAGGTGGAGGCTGGGACGTTGAGCTGGGTGAGCTTCTGGTGGAGGATGTCTGGTATGATGGTGTTGAAGGCCGAGCTGAAGTCTACAAACAGGATCCTGGTGTACGTCCCTGGACGGTCGAGGTGTTGCAGGATGAACTGTAGACCCAAGTTGACAGCATCATCTGCCGACCTGTTTGCTCGGTAAGCAAACTGCAGGGGGTCCAGTAGAGGGTCTGTGATGTCTTTCAGGTGCTTCAACACCAGCCCCTCAAAGGATTTCATGACCACAGACGTCAGGGCTACAGGCCTGTAGTCATTTAATCCTAGGATGGTGGGCAATGGGACGATGGTGGATCGTTTGAAGCAGGAGGACCTCACACTTTTCCAGTGACTTGTTGAAGATCCAGGTGAAGATCAGGGCGAGTTGATTTGCACAGGTTTTCAGGCATGATGGGGAGACGTTATCAGGTCCTCCAGCTTTCTTTGTTTTCATGCGCTGAAAGAGCCTATTTATATCATCCTCAGAGATCTTTAGTGCAGGCAGAGGATCTGAAGGTAAGGGGTTGGTTGCTTTATGAGAAGGATTTTTTCCTGAATGGGATGTGGAGGAGATGGTTTGAGGTGTGAACGGCTTCCTGTCATGTCTGCAGTAGAAGCCATTCAGATGGTTAGCCAGGCGAGGATTCTGTTCAGGATGGGTGGGGGGGCTCCTATAGGCAGTCAGGTTTCTCAGACCAGTCCATACAGCCGAAGTGTCACCAGTAGAAAGGCTGTTTTTCAGCTTCTCACTGTAGCTTCTCTTGGCTGCTTTGATCTCCTTTGTTAGTCTGTTCCTGGCCTGCCTGTACCGCGCCCAATCTCCACTGCTGTGAGCTTCTTCCTTGTCCCTGCGCAGGTTCCTGAGATGTGGAGTAAACCATGGCTTGTTATTCCCAACGGTGCAGAATATCTTGGTCTGCACACACATGTCCTCACAGAAACTGATGTATGATGTCACCACATCAGTTAGTTGGTTTAAGTCAGTGGCTGAGGTTTCAAAAACAGTCCAGTCTGTGCATTCAAAGCAGGCCTGTAGCGTCTGCTTTGATTCCTCAGTCCACTTCTTAACAGTGTGAACCGCTGGTTTGGATGCTCTTAATTTCTGACTGTAGGCTGGGATGAGGTGGATAAGAGAATGATCCGAAAATCCCAGAGCAGCCCTGGTAAAAGCATGATATGAGTCCTTTAAAGTTGTGTAACAATGGTCCACTTAATATGCTGTCTGTATTTGGGGAGTTCACTGGAGAGGTTTGCACTGTTAAAATCTCACAGTATTATGATGAAAGAGTCAGTGTATTTTTTCTCCACGTCTGTAATCAGCTCAGCGAGATGTTTTTCAGCGGCAGAACTGCAGCCATGTGGTTGAAAATATGAGCCAATTATTATAAACGAGGAAAACTCTCTCGGTGAATAAAACGGTTTACAGTTTATGGAAAATGACTCCAGATCAGGACTACATGTTTTCCCCAGCACTTTTATGTCTCTGCACCAACCTTCATTTATATAAAAGCAGATTCCACCTCCTCCCTTCTTCTCCGATAGCTCCGCGTTGCGATCTGCTCTGAACAGCTGGAAGCCCGAAAACAGCAGTGCGTGGTCTGAGATGTTTTCACTCAGCCATGTCTCGGTAAAGCAGAGAACCGGTGATAACCATTAAGTTCTTTATGTTGTTCCTTTACATAAAATCCCACCAAAACATATCGACATTTTTGGTTGTAATTATGACACCAAGATATCAGGAAAACCATTTAAGTGAGATTCTATTGATCAATATTGCAATGATGATAGATTTTGATTTTCCAACTCTGTCAATTCTTTTTCTTCATCATAATGTTCCCACCACTATTTTGCGAGCATTAACATCTCGGCAGCTAAAAATATACATGTAGTTTGGGCACTGGAGGCTGTTAAGTCTATTCAACAGGTAAAACATGCTGCTGAACCTGAAATTTGGTATTCAACAACATATTGCATCCAAGCAGTCCCAAGCGATTGCAGTTTTGCACACATTGATGCTCAACATTTTGGACAGCTCTTGTTGTAATAAGACAATGTAGAAAGTTCAAGGGGTGTGAATGTGTTTGCAAGAGAGTGTGCTTATTCAGTTAAGTCATGTGCTCAAGTATGCCCAATGAAAATTGCTGACGTTTTCGTCATATTTGAAAAAAGAAACATCTGATCTTCATTAAAACAGTAGACACAGTTGGCTGAAGACAATGTCTTGAGTAAACAAAGTGAGGAAGAGTTCTAAGCTTTGAGTGCCATGTGTCCCTGTGCTGAAATCTGCCACTGAAAAACCACCGTTGGGCTGCATTTGTTCTGATTAACCCGTCTGTCTCTGTGCTTCGCTCCTGTCATTCCTACCTCTGTGTCGTTCTGTCTGCTCCATCCAACCATCTATTCTTTAACAAATGCACTGGTGACTAATTTAACTTCACCGAGTGTCAGTGTGAGTGTTTAACTCGCTCTCGATCATTAATAGATTTTATGCTTGCATATATGCCAACAATCCTTTTACCCTGCCATTCACACCTACACCCCTTCGTTTCACCACGTCTTCGTCCCTCCATTAGACTCAACACCGTCACCTGTCACCTCTGTCACTCCATCCACTTTAACAGGTCTGGCATTCTTCACTCCACCCCTTCCCTACATCCCCATCCTCCTGTCCTTCCTTCTAATTTGGCTGACATTTCTTCCCTCCATCTCTCTTGTTTGAATAGACTAAAGTGCTGGTTGGAGGGCCTCTTTTGTAGGTGGCAGAATTACAGCACTCAGGACAAGGCCACAGGTTAAGTGCACTCTGAACAAAGAAAAGGTGTCAAGATGGTACACAGAGGAGAAAGAGTGTTTATATGCAAGATTGGAGCTGAGGACAGGAGGAAGTTTAGTATTGGTTTAAAGCAGATCAAGATCCAATGAATAAAACTGACAACATGCCTGCCTAATAATTGTGCTCACAGCCGCAGGTATGATTCAGCTGAAGGCCGACTTCCACTCCAAGTCCAAAAGAGTTAAAGGTTAGCTCTCAACATTTATTAGATATTTAGTTGTTTACAGCACAAGCAAAGCTGAGATGTGGGAATTAAAGAAATCAAAGTGTAATTGCAATGTGCACTAGCTTTCTAAAGAGCAACCTACTCATCGAGCGATTTAAATTACTAAATCCAAACCAATTTTTTAATCCTTGCCATAGAATAACAATTGGATTCAGGTCTGGTCATTTGCATATCCAACCAGCCGAAGACACTTAAATCTCCCTTTTAATGCATTTATGAAAGCATCTGGAAGGCACAAAGCATTGTGTAAGGCTTTTTTGTAGAATTTTCTTTATCTCATCTTGAAACTGGGTTGGTGAAATTTACACAGCTTAATGAGGAAGTTCCTGGCTGTCAGGGCGTCATCTCTTAAAAGCTGCTGATATTAACATGTTCACCCCAAACAATGCATCTTGACCCTTCTACTTTAGATATGTTCAAATGATAGTAGAAGTATGCATGTAACCAAACTCCGACGCTGAGGATATCATAGGCCACTAGTTTATTGCTTTGTGGATTGTTGTCACAAACAGTTCCTGAACTTAAATGCCAACAAAACCAAGGACATGGTCATCGACAATTATTTGAGTCTCTTTTACCCTTTTGTCTTGTCTCTTGGTATAGTAATGTCACAATGTACAACAAAAATGATATGTCTTCTGGAAAGAACACAGCTAGTAAGGTAATTGGCATACAGTGCTTGTCAGAATTTTGTCAAAGAGAACCTGGAGGAAGTTGAGGTCTGTTTTAGCCAGCAGTGTTTAGGGAGGAATTCGCTCTTCTCCCATCTGATCAGAGATACTGGCTACCCAGGGCAAAGTGCATTAGATTTAATCTTTCCCTTGTTCTGAGTGCAATAAATGCACCCAATTAGCCAAATCCTTCACTGCATTTAAGAACCACTACCTAATTTTGTCTAATTGAATTGATCCTTTCATGGCTAAAAGGCTCAGGTTTCTGGTTTTACCATAAGTATTGTCTTGTGCATTTTTCTAATCATTTTCTTAACCACTACTGTAAACCAAATTTCCACCTGAGAGACAAGGGTCTGAACTGAACTTTGACTTGGCCGTTTTACCATGTATATGCTTTGATTTAAACCAGAGGTTCTCAAACTTTCTACATGTACCACCTCAGTAAACACTGATTCGTAGCACCAGCATAAATGTGTGTACTTAAAGCAGCAGTATGAAAGAACTTAAACTAATTAAGTTTGTGGTGTTTTTCAAAACAAAATTCCAATTAAATTTCATTTAATTGTTTAAATGAAATCTCACCACCCTAGACCGTTGAGTCCAATATGGCTGCTGTGCGTCTTAAACGTAATGATAGATGCAGAGAGAAATTATTAATTGGTACCTCCTTGGTTTGTACCTTATTAAATGACTTGCCATTTGCTGTATAGTGAATTTGAATTTGTTGTTGTGAAATGCACTGTTTCTTTGTGTTGCTAAAAGTTGTTAGTCTGGTTACTAAACACAACAATTAGACAGATGTTATTTCTAGATCCAACCTTCAGCTTTGCTCTAATCTAGTTCTGGCTGTATGCTAAGGGTCTCTGTCCTGCTGGAAGGTGAACCTCCACTCCAGTCTAAAGTCTTTTGTAGCTTCGAAACAGGTTTTGGTATGTATTTAAGTCCATTATTCATCCTATTAAATGTGGTAAGCTTCCCTGTGCCTCTTGAAGCCCATTCCCACAGCATGACGCTGCCATCACTATGTTGCACTATGCAGACGGTGCATTCATGATAACATGCAGTTTTACCCCACATTAAGCATTTGACATGTAGGCCAAAACAACATTTTGGTCTCATCTGACCACAGCACTGACCACAGCACCTTCCCTTACATGTTGGCAATCTGCAGAAAGGACTCGTCTCTTCTTTCCACTCCTATATTGTTCTGCAGTGAAAGTAAAGGGATTTGGAGTTTAATTTTCTGTTCTGATGGATCCAGATTTTCCAACAGCATCAGAAGAAAAAACATGAATGTGCTAAAGACATCTGTGCTGTGACTTTAACTATATTTACAAGTATAGGGGGAGAAAGTTAGTTGCTACAGATGGTCTTGCATGTTTTTTCACAGAGTCCTGAATGTCCTAACATGCCATAAGTACAACACTGTATGTGCAAGCAGCTCACAGGCGCTGCTGAGTTGTGTTGAAATAGAACGAGAGAGGACACCTCTGTGCAGCTCTAAAAGTTTTACATTAGTAGACTCACATTAACAGCCTTTTCACAAAAGAAAGAAATATCTAAGAAGTAACAAGTGGCTTAAACATCTTAGACATGAGAATAAGTATAGAGCATGCACAGCAAGTACGTGTTGCTTTTGAATGTTGAGTTAATGCTAAGTATACTCCCACAGGAAAATAAATCAAACTAAGAAGAGAAGTGAAGTAGCAGGAAAGAAACAGTTCTGATTTCTAAATTTACTTAGCTGCTCATTTGCATCTCGCTGTTTGATTGGCCTCCTGAGTCAGTCTCTCGCTTCTTAGATAAAAACATATATTTTGATTTCTTAAGTTTAACATTATAATAATTATTGCAAAGAGCAAAATGTTGCTCCATGCATCCAGATGTGACACCATGTACATGTGTAGCATCTGCACCATGTCCACTTGGGCTTCATAGGCTTTTTGCATTAAGCATTCAAATGTGTTGAAATGCAGTAAAACATTCACTTAGTGGCACATAATACATGATACAGAAAAAACTGAACTTTAGGTCAAACCCTGCTGGCTCTGCAACAGCAAAACAACATGAACCAAACACCCACAAAGCATCATGGGACCAGGATGATGTGGGTGTATTGATTTCTATGTGGGAGGGAGGGGAAGAAGGGTGGAGCTAAAAGTGGAAATGCAGGAGATGGCCGATATCCACTGAGTGAACTTTAAACGGGCATGAGGGGGAGGTGGGGATGCAATGAAAAAACCGCAAAATATGAAACAAAACAAAGACTAAAACAAGAGTAAAATGTGAGGGAGGAAGCTGATGGGTGGTGATCCTGTAGCCACACCCTGCCACAAAAACAGAGGCTTAGATATTCTCAGAGGCAGACCAAAACGGAGGATGGATCTTCTATTTGAGCCACCCACCTGGTGGTGATCAATTGGAGAATGTGTATGAGAAGATGAAGGGCATCATTTCAAAGATAGTGGTTCACATTATTCTAAGACATAGGACCGAACAGCAGTGTTTCTGTAACAATAGGTATAGAAAATCTTTTTTTCCCCTAACTTCATCAAAGGGTCAAAAAAGAGCAGGATCTGGAAACATACAGTGCATTGGAAAAATATCTATACCCACTGAACAATTGTCACATTTTGTAACAGTACAACAACTAACTTCAATATATTTTATTGGGAATTTAGCCGATAGACCACAACAAAGTAGTGGAGAATTATGACATAGAAGGAAATCAATACAAGTTTTTTTTTTTTATCTAACTCCTGAAAGTGTTATTTAAACTACTCTGATACCCCTTCATGAAATCCATAAAGTTCAGGACTAATCTGTGAGCAATTTAATCTTAGAAAAAATTAAGTAAGTGTCCATGATTATCCATCCAGCCCCCTATAATTTGTAGACACCTTTCCTGGCAATTACAACTGCAAGCCCAATTGGGTATGCATGTCTTTAACTGCTTCATGCATCTATCCACTGAACTGGGAACATACTTTTTCAAGTCATACCACAGATTCTTTATGAGATTTAGGTCTGTACTTTGAGTAGGCCATTCTAACATATAAATATGCTCCATTTTAAACCATTCCATTGTAGCTCTGCCTGTATGTTTAGGGTCACTGTTCTGCTGGAAGATGAACCTCCCACCCCAGTCTCTAGTCATTTGAAGCTTTTGTAGGTTTTTTTTCCAGGATTGCCATGTACTTAGCTCCATCCATCAACTTCGACTTTCTGAGGAAAAGCATCCCCACAGCATGATGCTGCCACCACCATGTTGCACTATGGGGAGGGTGTGTTCACAGTGATGTGCAGTCTTAGGTTGTTTTCATGCCTGATAGTCCTGGTACATGTATATTCATATATTTTATAGAGGTTTTTTTTCCCCCACACCTTTCTGCACCTTTCCCCAACCTCTTTTCTCATTAATTCACTTGCAAGCATCTGTTCTTGTTTGTGCTTACCAGCAGTTGTGATATACTTGACCATATTTCAGAGCTCATCTTCCCTTTACATGTCCTTTCTCCTGGAAATCTTACTACATGTGTTTGTTTTGGTTGTGTTTACCCTCAATGCCTTGCATTTTAGTCCACTTCCTGCAGATGGTTCACTTGAAGTGGAACAAGACTTGTATTTTCAGGTGGACCAGGGTTTGTTTGTTTGATCCACACCAGAGTTTGATTGCACACCTCCTCAAATAAACCAGATTTTCAGAGGAAACGTGCTAGAGTTCGATTCAAGAGGGACGGTGTGAATGCACCCATAGCTTTCCAAACCATATTGCATTTTCACATAGTTAAAACATTTTTTTATTTTGATCTGATCTGACCAGAGAACCACTTTCAAACGTCTAATTTCTCATGGCTTTCTTTCAACAATGGCTTCATTCTTGCTATTCTTCCATGAAGGCCAGATTGAACAATTCATGGTTGTTGCAAGGTCGAAAGATCTCCCGCCTGAGCCGTTGATCTGTGCACCCCATACAGCATCACCATGGGGCTATTGGCTAATTCCGATTAATGCTCTCCTTTTCTGGTCTGTCAGTCAATTTCAACGCCCATGTGATGATAGTTCTGCCAAGTTCTTTCCATTATCAGATATTACTTTGAACAGTGCTCTGAGAGATGTTCAAAGTTTGGAAAATTGGGTTTATAGCCCAACCCTGCAGTAAATACAGCAGATAGGTCAGAGATAAACTTTACAAGTTTACCTCTTTCCTGTCTGCTGTGTTCCTTGGGCTTCATAAAGCAATTTGTTCCCTACTGTTCTCCAACAAACCCCTGAGGCATTTACAGAACAGCTTCATCCTGAATTGAAATTACACGGAGATTAGTTCTATAGGTAACTGGTTGCAGTGGATTTTATTTAGGGATATCGACAGTACGAGGAGTTGAATACACATGCCGACCAAACTATTTTGATGGTTAGGTGTGAAAAATGTAAAAAAAAAAAAAAAAAAAACTACCTTATCCTATCACTTCACATATATGCATCGTTGTGTGTTGGTCTATCATTCAACACCCCAATAATAAAATAAAACATTTATTGTTGTAACCTCACAAAATCTAAAAAACTTCAAGGTTTGAAGGTAGTTTTGCAAGGCACTATAAATTAAAAACACTCAGACATGTTCAATAAAGATTACCCCTAAGAATCATCTTTTTCTAAGAGATTATACAACTTGTAGCATGAAATCGATACTGATTTATATGGAACTAATACTGACCCTTCTGACATTTTCAAGCACATACTTCCCTTTAATAGGAAATTCCTGCTTGCAGCAGTTAAAATGCAACAGAGTGACTGAATCCTACCTGGCAGAAGACTGGTTTATACGTTTCAGAGAAGAGCTGGGCCAGTTCGTCCGAGTCACAGAGGTCCAGAGGCAGCCGGTCCACACACAGACACTTTGAGTGCAGGTTCTCCTCCTGGCTCAGCTGGTTGACATCCATCCACTGCACCATCAGCGACCGATCCCCCTGAAACATTCAGTACAGAGACAGAAATTAAGATCAGTCACGCTCACCAAATTTAGATTTTCAGTCGGCCAGGTCATGATAATCGCAAAGTGTAGATTCTCGAATATATATAATATATATTTAACATAAACTGAGCTAAATTTATCAGTGGTATAAAACTGTGCAGGCCTTGAACTCTCTGAAACCATGACTCAAGCATCACAAGTAAAAGCTCAGAAAGCTTTTGAGTGCACTGGTATTTGTACAGTAAAATAAAGATGTTGCCATCAGCATATTTGCTCATAAAAACTAGTTTTAGTTTATTGTAACCAAGCTGAATTGGCAGAACGCACATTTGGTTCGCTCCTGCACTCAGTTCCTGACAACCACAAATCAAGTTCTAACTAAGACCTACCAGACCTACATTTAACAGCTGATAATAAATGTTCTCTCTTTTTTTATGCTCACTTTTATGTTCAAGTTAAATCAGACTATCAATTTGCAAATTTCACAAAGAAAAATAAATCTAAGTGTTTGTGCCATCCTGCAGATCATCAAATCACCTTCTTCTGGGGGACATTCTGGGTTTCTGTACTTGAGGATAGCAGCACTTTACAGCATAATAACCCTTATAATTTAGTAATAGTTCTGTTATAAACACTTTAGATATCATTTCATAAGCTGTTAGGGAAGGCAGCAGATAGAAACTCGTACCCTTGTTTCGCAATAAGCAAGTGATATTTAATCACTCGCCCTTTATCAAATGCACTTTAACTGCTTATTATGTTTATGAAGTGCTTACAATGCATTAATAACTGGTTTATAAACATATTAGTCATGTATAGAGGGAATTGTTTTGTCCCCAGGATATTATATGGCACACAAAATATTTTTATCCATCAAGAAAAATACATAATGAGCTTTTTGCAGCTAAAAAAGTAAACTGAATGATTATTTTGTTTTTTGTTGCAACGTACCAGAGGCCGACCCAGCAGCTCCGAGCGGGCCCGCGATGCAGAGTCCTTCTTCATATACTCGACAAACCCATATCCCTTGGAGTGGCCCGTTAGCTCACTGTAAACCAGGAAGGAGCGTTCGATGTTTCCGTACAAGCGCACCAACTCCTCGAACTGCTGCGCCGTGAAGGTGTGGGGCAGGTTGGTGAGGCACAGCAGGGAATCTGTGGGCTGCAGCGTGACGTTGATCAGGCGTCCTCGGACAGTGCTGTGGTGGAGGGAGCGGATGGCATCCTGAGCCTGGTCCCCGTTCAGCAAAGTCACAAAGGCTGGAGGAGGAACATTATGGAGACGCCGACGAAGGGGACAAGACGAAGGATGGGAGCAAACACAAAGAAAGAGATGCACAGACATGGGTGGGGACAAAGACAAACACAAACACACATTTAAAGCACACACAAACATGCAAAACATGCCCGAAAGCACACGGAAAACAATGTTAGATGACCAGCCAGATGTGGCAAAAATAAAGAAATTGGGCAAAAACAACAAGACACACAGTCATAAAAACAGACAGACACATACACAGAGAGAAAGACAACACATTAGCTAGAAGCCAGTAGGGGGCCAGTATGTGGGGGAATCCACTGTGACACACACAAACAGTTTACTGTAGCTAAAACAACCGACTAAAAGGGCAAACCAATGACAGTCATAAATACATGAATACAGAGACTGTTCACCATCATTAACATCCAGTAGTTCTTTAACACCTTGAAGTTCTTGCATCAGTCCAGTTAAACACTGTTCTTAATAGCGCAGAACAATGAATATAAGTTAGTTACATTAGAACCAGTAATCAATCTCCTTACTGTTCCACTACGGAACAGCAGAGAGGTTTCACCAAAATCTTGCTCTTCTACTGACTCAACGCATTTTTTGGGTCTTTGCAGCCATTGGAGTTTGGAGTAAGAAATGGAAAATAGCTTTAAGACAAATGTTAACCTTGTGCTTTGTCTCATAATGTATAAATATATGAAAACAGGCACTAAGCTGAAAAAGCTTTGTTAAATACAAAATGATTTTCAAAGAACATATTCAGTGAAAAAGTTTATCGGGAGGGCTGATAGTTCAAGTTGCAATTTTTTGCATCCGTCAGTCGTTTTAAGAACAGCTTTTCTAAAAGGGACCATTTTAACATTTACCATAAAGAAACAATTACAAACTTTTGAAAAGCCAATTTACAAAGATAGACACAAAGCACATTGCTGCAAAAAGATTTATTTTGTTTTGCTTTTTTGTTACAGATCAAACTCATTTTAAAATGAGAAAAAAAAAATAACCTAAGTAAATATAAAATGTAGTATTTAAATCATTATTTTATTTACTTAGGAAAAAGGCGATCCAGACCAACCAGGTGAAAATATAAGTGTGCCCCTAAACCCAATACCTGGTTTGGTGAGAACAACTGCTATCAAGTGGAGGAATTTGGTCCACCTTGCTTTGTACAGCTATAATAATTCAGCAACAACGAAGGGACTTTCTACCGTAAAAAGACTGTCTAGACATGCCATGGGATCTCCATCAGATTAAAGTCTGGATTTTGACAAGGTCACTCAAAAGGTTTTTTTGTCGTTTTGTTTTTTTAACCCATTCAGTGGTCTTGCTAGTAAGCTGTGGGTCATTGTCCTGCTGGATAACCCAAGTGTGATTGAGCTTAAGGTCCCAAACTGAGGCAGGAAATCCTCCATCAGGATTTCCTGGCAGAGAACAGAATTCATAGTTTTATTAATTATGGCAAGTCCTCCTTAATGCACACCTTCCAAAAAGTTCAACGTTTGTCTCATCTATTGACAGAATATTTTTGGCAAATGTGGAACAGGATTTTTGGTTCTTGGAGTTTCATTAGATTGGGCATGATTTGCTGCTTTTTGAGCCCAATTTATGTTGTCATAAAGGTTCTGTTTAATCACAGTGATCATTCTAAAGGTCAGGCTTTAATTCGACCTGTAGAAAATCGGGTTTGGCAGGTAAAAATCGAAAAAAAAAATTAAAAAAAAGGGTTAAAAAACGGGGTAATTTACTCTGATTATTTTTGGCTGGCAAAAAAATGTGCCATGACTATCCAGCGAATTCCCTTTGCAGTAATCTGAAGAGATACTGTGTACAGTATTGTGCATAGTGACATCAGGTAAAACACCTGAGTCTAAGAAATGGAGAAAGGCAGCTTTTTTAGGTTTCAAATAGATTTTATTCAAACTGAAAACAATCTAAGCAATTTCGTTGTGTAAGGTACATACAGGTAAAAGAGGGCAGAAAATTTAAATATGCTAGATTTCATAGAAATACCTACCTTTTTAGCCATTAACATTAAAACTAAAGATTTATTTTTTAATGCAGTAACTGAATATAAGGTTAATTTTGCCAAAATCCTTCAGGAGCCCGAGATCACAAAAATGTAACTTGCTATGTCGGGCTGGTTTCTATAACTAAAATACATATGCCCTACACTGTGAGCTATGACCCGACTGAAATGCCGCTGTGGGTCTGGAAAATGATGCTTTCTTCATGTTTATGCCCTGGTATCAGAAAATAACCCACTGTTTGCTTTTTTATCGAAGCTCAAAATTCAGCTATGTGACCCAGACCCCAAAGTCATGCAGCTCTACGTTTTAAAAGAAAAGTGTTTTGAGTGCTCTAAAAGTGACCCCCATTAGGTAAACTGGCTCTGTTGGGGAAAGAGCTGTGCACCGGTCATGCCAAAAAGATTTTTGTTTCCTGTTAATTTTTTTAATACTCCTTTCTAGCTGGATTTTCATCAAACTGCAGTATTTTCATAAACAGTTTAAGCTTGCATTGCACATCCATTTTCTGCATTCCCATAATAAAGCTACATGTTAAAGCAACTGTTGAAGTCCCGACACGAGTAACTCGTCGTCCATTTCTGGGTGAAAAAATAGAGTAGCTATTTGCTGCCAGGCTGGTGTAAACTGAAGAGGCGAACAGAGCTCCATTTGTGATGTTGAAAGCAATCTGAACTTTTCTGATGCACAGATATGGACACATTTACAGAGGTACTATTGACTTAGACAAGCTAGAATCTATAACTAGAGGAATGAATACTAAATATAAACTATTTGCTTATATTTTTAATAGGCAAGTTTTTAGGATGGTCTTTTTTTAGCGACAAGATTCCTGAACACTGGGTGAAATAATCAATACTACTGACTGGTCACATATTGTAGATGTTTGTTAAATTAAACGCATGTGTACTACGGATGTTTAGATGAGCCGATTATCGATATGCGGACACGCATGTTCAAGATGCCTCAGTGGAGCCTCAGGGATTTAATCTAGACTCATTGGTTTTCACTTCATTCGTTCAATGAGTTGCTTGACACTTTTATTTAGAAACACGTTCTAGCCAACTGTTTTAGTTTGGGGGTTCTTCCTCCTGTTGACATATACGCTGTTAGAAGGCAGACGAGTTGAGCTGTCAAAGCGATGCAGGATGGGTAAGTTGCGTCTCACAGACTGCAACAACGAGGTAAAGATGGAGGAGGCAAAATGCACACACCAGCTTACTATAAAGTAGAAGGACTAACCTTATTGCATGCTGCGAACGTGAAGGGCCGCCGTTACCAAACCCTACCTGCCTCAGGTTTGGACTCGTCTCTGGCGAGGTAGTGAGCAACTTCTCTTCTTACAGCTTTTTAACAGTTCTGCTAATTTAAAGGCAATTGCAGGCCCCCATCACCTTCTTTAAACAGATCCAGCCTTAAGTGTTACTGAGGATGGCACTTTCAATACCTCTTCTATGTTTTTTTTTAATGACCTTCTCTTTGTTTCTCAGCACAGCTGAGCTATCTCACTATCATTACAGTTTCATAAGCGGTTCTGGTGTTAGTTTGCAGCAGCGTTGAATGAGCTTTAAAAGCTAATTTTTAGTTTTATTGTTCAAGAAAATGCAAGTTGCTGCTCACTGCTAAGTTATTGAATGAGTTTTAATTGCTTTTGCTTCTGACAGGTTATACATGTCTGCACTCTATCTCAGTGTTTTTCCACACTGCAAGTCAGGTTTTATCAAAGTTCACTGGAATTGGTGGACAAGCCCTGTTTAGGTAATTATATTTACTCAGCTGCATAATATAACTTCTTTGCTTTGTGTTATCACATTGAATAATTGAATAAGAAGGTGGGCATCAAGGCTAAGCAGTCCTTTGTAATATTGCATACATTGATACTGCAAAGACAACTGCGATTTGTTATTTTGTGTGGCTCTGATTTCCAACCAGGTGATATTTTCTGTGGGTTGGCATTCAGTCTCTAAACCTTCCAGAGTTTAAACACCACCTGAGATCATGTTAAGATGCTTTTAAAAACCTTAGAGAGACAAAGCAAGCTTAGCTGAAAATTGTCTTGGCCAGAGTGTTCCAGTTCAGGCTAAACTCCTAATTTTGGCAATGTGCTTTCCAGACTTGGATCTAAATAACAGGTAATTTTCAACTTTCTCAGTCTGAATTAAATAATGCAAAAGTTTTAAGGTTTTAAAGATCTGACCACTTCTCAGTCTTTCAAACAACTGAGTGATAATCAATTACACTGAAAACTGTGGCTCTTTATAATGCCATCGTTTTGTAAAGTCATATATTTGAAAGGTATAAATATAAATGTCTGGACAAGTTATTTATGAAAGGTTACTCTGGGCCGATGTTGAGGATAATGAGACTCAAATCAATGATCATGGAGCTCAAGGTAGCTTGGTTTTGTTTCGCAGTCAATCTGTTAGTGACGGAATTTGATTATGTTTTTTAAAAAATCTTTCAAAAATAGACAAGGTCTGAAGGTTTAAAGTTTGACATTTCTGGAAGATTATTGTAGTTGGAAAAGTAGAACTCAACGTATTAAAGCTAAAACCACCTAAAAAAGAAAAGATTTTTTTTTTCCCCGATCTATTCAATTACTAAACAAAATGTTCACACAGCTGTTAATGAGCTTTTCCAATCAGGAGAAAGTGCAGGAAGCAATACTGAAGTACATGAATATTGCTTTAATGTAAGCTATAAACGTTCCTTTCTTCTCGGATACAAAGAGATCAAAGAAAAATGTTTTCAACAACAAACCATACAGAGCGGAGAGCGGAACCGGACTTTCCTCTGATCCACAACATCCTCACTCACCTGCTCATGATCATAGCTTTCATCTTAAATCAAAGCTACAATGAGAATCTGAATACCAGCTCGACCACAGAGAATCCTCGGACAAAGAGTCCACACTGTTTAGGTAGAAAAAACAAACACTGATGCCACAGTGAGAGACAGTAAATTCTTCCTTTTATTGTGCATGATGAAAGATATGAGCAGGTCAAGCAGGCACTAGGGTCATGCATGGAAAATATTAAAAAGGACGTCAAAATAATCAGAGATTTAGAGATCAGAATACCTTTAGTTAACATTTATAGCTGTATAATGAAAAATCCCAACACGGAAATCTGTTTTAATGTCTTCATCCATCAGTGCGAAGGGTCAGTCTTCCTTCAACTGCCCGTTGTTTTTATTCAATTTAAACAACTACTCCCCACATTATCCAGGAGTCATGGGCTGTGTCTCCTACAGCCAATCAAAAGTATTGTCTTTTAGCGTTGCTAGGATGCACCTTACAGCACTGTGAGATGTTGAGAAAGGTATGAGCAGAGTTTCCTAGTAAAAACAATGAAGGCAGGTGCCCAGAAAAAACAAACAGGAGTTTAAAAAAAGGTTATTAATGGTTGGGAAATGAGTTTTTCTCAACATTTTATTGCTCCAATGAAATTTACAATGCACTAACTGGAAAACTATTTGGAACAGATTTTTCTCAATTATACACTTCTCGATTATGTCACAGAAAATGGTGGAGAAATTGCAATGATGGAAAAGAAAGGAAAGTCAGGAAAATGTAGGAAAATCGTAATAGATATCTTCATAATATTTTAGCAGCTATGCTTTCCTGATAATGTGCAGCCTTAATAAGGAACATGAACAACAAAATACACAAACCCATGTAAGTAATATTACAGCAAGTACCTGAAATTACATGAATTTAGCCATAATTTGTATCCTTGGATGAAATCACTGTGGGTATTAGATTGTAATTAATAAATCAAATTTTTGTCTACTCATTTTTTTTACTTTTATTTTTACTGATTTGCTGTAATTCTACTCCAAGCACTAAAAATCTATTTTAGTTTCAAACAACACTAAAACAAGCTATTTTTAGTGTGTTTTTAGTGCTGAGGATATGCTACAGTGGGTTTCGCTCTTCAACAGGACAACACTGCAGCTCACAACGCCTGTCTGACATAGGACTTCTTCCAGGAGAAAAAAATTCCCCTTTTAGGACCACATGGCATGTGCCCCTGGTCTAAATCCTCATCTAAATGTTTGGGGATTATTTGTTTTGGTAACCTTCCCACCAGCTTACTGGAAACACTTGCAACAGCCATGTCTACATAAGTGATCAACAAGAACTGTGGGTTACACACTGCTGTCTTTGTCTCGACACTTTTAGTTCTGCAACTTTTTCCCTAGTTTAGGAATTTGACCAGGGGTGTATTTTTCATTTTTGTCTCAAAGACCACCACTATTAGTACTAAAATGAATACATACAAACAAAAAATTTGTTGAATGTAAACTTTCATTCAGAGAACTTGGTTTGCAAGAATACTACTGTATTAGTTTCCAAGGCCCCTCCTTGAACCGCCACCTTAACGTGGTGGAGGGGTTTGAGTGTTCAAATGATCCTAGAGGCTATGTTGTCTGGGGCTTAAATGCCCCTGGTAGGGTCTCCCATGGCAAACAGGCTCTAGGTGATGGGTCAGACGAAGAGCGGTTCAAGAATCCTTTATGAGGACAAATATATCGAGGCACGTGACGTCGCCCGGTACGGCAGAGCCGGGGTCCCACCCTGGAGCCAGGCCTGGGGTCGGGACTCGTCGGAGAGCGCCCGGTGGCCAGGTTGCTCCTCGCAGGACCCGGCCGGGCCAAGCCCGAATGAGAGACGCGAGGCCTTTCCCCAGTGGGCCCACCACCTGCAGGGGGAACCGTGAGGGACCGATGCAAAGAGGATTGGGTGGCGGACGAAGGTGGAGACCTCAGCGGCCCGATCCCTGGATGCTTAGGCTGGCTCTAGGGACGTGGAATGTTACCTCGCTGGGGGGGAAGGAGCCTGAGCTTGTGCGGGAGGTCGAGAGATATCGACTAGAAATAGTCGGGCTCGCCTCCACGCACAGCGTGGGCTCTGGAACCCATCTCCTTGAGAGGGGCTGGACCCTCTTCTACTCTGGAGTAGCCCACGGGGAGAGGCGGCGGGCTGGGGTGGGTTTGCTTGTTGTCCCCCAGCTCAGCCGTCTCGTGTTGGGGTTTACCCCGGTGGATGAGAGGGTCGCATCCCTGCGCCTTCGGGTCGGGGATAGGTCTCTGACTGTTGTTTCGGCCTACGGGCCGAGCGGTAGTGCGGAGTACCCGGCCTTCTTGGTGACCCTGTCGGGGGTGCTGGATAGTGCCCCTCCCGGGGACTCCATTATTCTGCTGGGGGACTTCAACGCCCACGTGGGAAACGACAGTGACACCTGGAGAGGCGTGATCGGGAGGAATGGCCTCCCCGATCTGAATCCGAGTGATGTTTTGTTATTGGACTTCTGTGCTAGTCACGGATTGTCCATAATGAACACCATGTTCAAGCATAAGGGTTGTCCATCAGTGCACTTGGCACCAGAACACCCTAGGCAGGAGGTCAATGATCGACTTTGTTGTCGTATCATCAGACCTTCGGCCGCATGTTTTGGACACTCGGGTGAAGAGAGGGGCTGAGCTGTCCACTGATCACCACCTGGTGGTGAGTTGGATCCGCTGGAGGAGGAGAAAGCCGGACAGACTTGGCAGGCCCAAGCGCATAGTGAGGGTCTGCTGGGAACGCCTGGCGGAGCCCTCGGCCAGGGATGTATTCAACTCCCACCTCCAGGAGAGCTTTGACCAGATTGCGGGGGATGTTGGAGACATAGAGTCCGAGTGGACCATGTTCTCCGCATCTATTGTCGATGCTGCTGCCCGTAGCTGCGGCCGTAAGGTCTGCGGTGCCTGTCGCGGCGGCAATCCCAGAACCCGGTGGTGGACACCGGCAGTAAGGGATGCTGTCAAGCTGAAGAAGGAGTCCTATCGGCTGTGGTTGGCTTGTGGGACTCCTGAGGCGGCTGACGGGTACCGTGAGGCCAAGCGTGCTGCGGCCCGGGCTGTGGCAGAGGCAAAAACCCGGGCCTGGGAGGAGTTTGGTGAGGCCATGGAGAAGGACTACCGGTCGGCCTCGAAACGATTCTGGCAAACCGTCCGGCACCTCAGGAGGGGGAAGCAGTGCTTCACCAACACTGTTTATAGCGGGGGTGGGAGGCTGCTGACCTCGACTGGGGACATTATCTGGCGGTGGAAGGGGTACTTCGAGGATCTCCTCAACCCTGCAATCACGCATTCCCTGGTGGAAACAGAGGCTGGGGACTTGGGGTTGGACTCTTTCATCACCCAAGCTGAAGTCTCCGAGGTGGTTAAAAAGCTCCGCGGTGGCAAGGCTTCGGGGGTGGATGAGATCCGCCCTGAGTACCTAAAATCTCTGGATGTTGTGGGGCTGTCATGGTTGACACGCCTCTTCAACATTGCATGGCAGTCGGGGACAGTGCCTCTGGACTGGCAGACCGGGGTGGTGGTCCCCCTTCATAAGAAGGGGGACCGGAGGATGTGTTCCAACTACAGGGGGATCACACTCCTCAGCCTCCCTGGTAAGGCCTACGCCAGGGTATTGGAGAGGAGGAGCAGTGTGGTTTTCGTCCCGGCCGTGGAACACTGGACCAGCTCTATACCCTCTACAGGGTACTCGAGGGCTCATGGGAGTTTGCCAAACCGGTTCACATGTGTTTTGTGGACCTGGAGAAGGCATCGACTGTGTCCCTCGTGATGCCTTGTGGGGGGTGCTCCAGGAGTATGGAATCGGGGGCCCTTTATTTGGGGCCATCCGGTCCCTGTACGAGCGGAGCAGGAGTTTGGTCCGCATTGCCGGCAATAAGTCGGATCTGTTCCCAGTGCATGTTGGACTCCGGCAGGGCTGCCCTTTGTCACCGGTTCTGTTCATAACTTTTATGGACAGGATTTCTAGACGCAGCCAAGGGCCGGAGGGGGTCTGGTTTGGGGACCAGTGGATTTCGTCTCTTCTTTTTGCAGATGACGTGGTCCTGCTGGCCCCCTCTAGCCAAGACCTACAGCATGCGCTGGGGCGGTTCGCAGCCGAGCGAGGGAAGAATGGAGCAGGAGATCGACAGATGGATCGGTGCGGCTGCCACAGTAATGGGGGCGCTGTGCCGGTCCGTTGTGGTGAAGAGAGAGCTGAGCCGAAAAGCGAAGCTCTCGATTTACCGGTCGGTCTACGTTCCTACCCTCACCTATGGCCATGAACTTTGGGTCATGACCGAAAGAACGAGATCCCGGATACAAGCGGCTGAAATGAGCTTCCTCCGTAGGGCGGCCGGGCAGTCCCTTAGAGATAGGGTGAGGAGCTTGACCATTCGGGAGGGGCTCGGAGTAGAGCCGCTGCTACTCCACATCGAAAGGAGCCAGTTGAGGTGGCTCGGGCATCTATTTCGGATGCCTCCTGGACGCCTTCCTCGGGAGGTGTTCCAGGCACGTCCCACCGGGAGGAGGCCCAGGGGACGGCCCAGGACACGCTGGAGGGACTATGTCTCTCGGCTGGCCTGGGAACGCCTTGGGCTCCCCCCAGAGGAGCTGGAGGAGGTGTCTGGGGAGAGGGACGTCTGGGTGTCTCTGCTGAGTCTGCTGCCCCCGCGACCCGGTCCCGGATAAAGCGGAAGACGATGAGTATGAGTAGTTTTCAAGGCAAACTTGCCAATGACGACATGGCAGAAACTTGCCAAGGTATCGTTTCTACAGGGGAACTAAATCAATGCGGTTCCTGCTCTTCTATTTCCAATAACTCTTACCAGTTATACGTTAACCCAAGTAGCAGGAGATAATTCAATGAGTGGAGTTTGACATCTTTTCAAGCACGCACAAATAGCCATTTTGTTTTTCCTTTTCTGTTTCTTTTGTGATTTCTTTAATTATCAAAATCTTTAGTTTTTAATACAGTATAAAGATTATTGGAAGTTTTGAGGCCATATTGCACACCCCTACCTTTCCATCAGAACCTCTATATTCCATTTTGAAACGTATGGAGGGACCCCTAAATGACTTCAGAGTGGGCCACCGTCAAAGTCAGTGGAGTTTTTGTAGCAGCAGATATGTGCCAATAATCGGTTTTAAGCAGATGAAAGCAACAGCAGCATATTAACAAAGTTTCTTCTCACTAGCTTTATAAGCAAGAAACTTACATGCTGTGCACCTTGCAGAGATTAAACGGAAACCAAAGGCTGTCATTGTAAATTCAAGCACAGTTTTCTGTTTTTGTTGGTTTTTTGCAAGTCCCTTTTTTAATATTGTTAAAAGAATAGCTGTTTTTAGGAAGTTCTTATATACTAAGAAACCTGCTGTACCATGGTTTTTGAACAGCTGGATAAAGATATCAAAAACCCTACCAGAAATGTGCTGAACCATGAATTATGTGTATTGTTACAGTCCTTAGTATCTCCAGAATATGTTTACTCATCTGTTGATTCCTTGTTTGCTCAGCTCCTTTCACTCTCATTACTTTATGTATTCACATCTATCTTCTGTTCTTTTTCACTTTTCCAATAGCAGCTCCACATCCATTAGCCTAAATCGATCTTCACAAGCTGTCCCAACCCAAATTCATTTCCTCAAACCCCATCTAACACCCTTATAAATTTCTATCTTTAAGCGTAACACCTAACTCGTTAGATATGCTTCCTAAGAGATTAAGAAAACATACTTTGGGTTTTATGGTAGAGCTCTTTCTGTTGCCTCTAATGATCCAGAGCTTGTCAGGCGGAGGCTGGCTTTAAATGCTGCTCAGTCCTTTCTCCAGCAGTGACAAGGAGACCTCCGACATTCAAATAGCTCACAAAATAATTTTATAATTCACATCCTGTCAATAGCTGAGTGGGCTACCCAGTGAACTTTGACAACAAAAGGAGGAGGAAGGAAAAAAAAATTACATAAGTGCCACATCTTAATTATTGGTCTCTGCTTCTGAATGCGTTGATTATTTCACATGTAGATTATTCCCATGAAGAATGTGCAGGGCCACAGGGGAAAAAAAGAAATAGTCAACTGAAATTACCTCCCAGGCTACAATTCTACTGCCACTTTCTCCTGCTGAAGGAGCCAATTAAAAACAGGGGAGTTTCGAGCCGAACAGCAGACCCCGAAACTCAAGGGGCAGGTTCTCAAGCTGGGCGCAAGAAAGTCCTGCTGTTTCATCCTAGCCCCTGAGGCCAAGATGAAAGCTTCAGAAGACACAAGAATTCTCTTTGGTAAAAAGTCTAGTCTGACTGAAAACGGCAGAGACCCACTTCTGCAAGTGTCCTTTTTGTACAGTAGCTTTGAGATGACATTGGAGTTAAGCAAGAATGATGGGAAATACTTTTACAAATCACTTAAATCCTTAACTAAAAATGAAAACAAAGGCCTTAAATTTGATGAATTTATACAACAAAAGACATAAAGTCCACTTCAGGGGAAAACTTAATACCCTTTTTTCACTAATAATACATTTACTGTAAATGGATAAATCCAGGTACGGTAATATGGAATACATAAATGTTTTATATCCCTGAACCTGTCACCTTACCTATAAGCGCAGTCCAAGCCCGAATTAGTGGAAAAAAAAAAATTCTTTTCTTTGTTTTACTGCGGAGCTGTATTACGCTGACTGCTCCCTCTCACATATACAGTGTGAGTTCATGTTATAAATAATTATACAGTAGATGGATCAGCTGGGAAAGGCTTCTAAAGGCTCATTCATAGTTACGATAAATGAATGATTTAACAAGTAAACACATAACCCTCAAATATTAAGCTAAACAAAATTTTAAAAAATCTTGTAACATGGCACATTTTTACATTTTGAGGTGACAAATATAGTATAAAGGAGAGTAGTGAGATATTTATTTTCTTTTAACTTTAATTTTTACAGCTGCCTCCAATCCACAACCTGGAGGATTTTACAGGATTGGTAAATTAGTTTGAGATGTAGAGACAGATAGCCCTAATTTTAGGTGGCTTTTGGGTCATCTGATTTTATTTTTAGGACAGTTACATTTTTTATTAACGCAAAAAGTAGAAAAGATTTTTTCACACAGTTCTTAACTTTAGATAACAAAAAAATAAAGGCATGTAAAATGTCAACTCGAATACCTATTGTCTTGCACACATGTTGTAAAGTCCCCTCTGCTCCTAATGGCACATTAATTATACAGTCTTTAAAGAAATCAGCTGAAATCTTCAACACCAGAGATCAGATTTCAGCTATAAAACTCAAGCTATTAAGATTTCTTTTCGGGAATCTGTTTCTGACATTTAAATTTAGCACTGATTTTCCAAACATTGATGTACCATGTCCATCACCACCATCAGTGAGTTTTATCTACATCAGACTTCCTTAATATGATACGACTGTTAATATAAAATCACTCTTTTTGGGCTGCGTTTGTCATTCGACTGAAAGATCTGATAGCACATTGAAATTCAGTTTATAAAGCTAAATGAAGAAGAGTGATAGCATCATTTGTATCATTTTACAGACTTTTGTGTGATTCTTTGCTAAAGGAAAATCTTGAGTAAGACTTTTAATTTTATTTGTTTTACATCCAAATAAATACAAGTAACTGTTTCCAGCTTATATTATTTTTGCTATTTAAAGCAGACAAAGTTTGTTTAAGTGCGTGGAAGCCAAGGCTGACCTGTCTGAAAGGACACGCTCTCTATGGATCTGTATCTTACACACAGTCCCTTCTGAATTCTCCACACAATGAAGCCTCCAGAGATGTGTTGGACTTAACTGCAAAGTGTATAAATCCTCAGATCACACCCAACCATGTCTGTGGGGACCTCTGCTTTTATGCATTATGCTACCCAAACAACTGACACTTCACAAAAACACTAAGGATTAAACTAAAGAATAAGAACGGATAAAAGGCCATGTGGCAACTTTGACTGTGTACAGACCCTTTCTGTAAATCAGCACCTCTCACCTCTGTGGCACTAATAAAAAAAATAACTCATTCCCTTTCGAATCTCAGAGGCTTTACTCTTTCCTGCTCCTGTTCAGCGTTAGCAAACACTTCAGGGGAGCAGCGTCCTTCCCTCTTCAGTGGTTCTTCAAACACGTCTGCCCTCCCACACACTCCTCTCAATCATTACAAACAACTTCCATTGCTTCCTTCTTGTCACTGTTTCTATCTGTCCGTTCCACACAGTTCTCCATCTGATAGGAACCTTTACAGCAGTGGAGGTTTCGGACTTTTGGTAGATTTTAAGTCAATCGTCACAAAGTACTTTAAAAAGGTTTATTTGGAAAAATAAAAACAAAATGTCACATTTAATGTGACATATGGATGGCTAGATGAACTGATGTTTGGAATGATGGACTTCCAGATGGACGGATAATTTGATTTACAGATGGAGGGAGGTATGGATTAATGGATGCGGATGGATGGAGGTATGGACTGATGGATGCAGATGGATGGAGGTATGGACTGATGGATGCGGATGGATGGAGGTATGGACTGATGGATGCGGATGGATGGAGGTATGGACTGATGGATGCGGATGGATGGAGGTATGGATTGATGGATGCGGATGGATGGAGGTATGGATTGATGGATGCGGATGGATGGAGGTTTGGACTGATGGATGCAGATGGATGGAGGTATGGACTGATGGATGCAGATGGATGGAGGTATGGATTGATGGATGCGGATGGATGGAGGTATGGATTGATGGATGCAGATGGATGGAGGTATGGATTGATGGCTGCGGATGGATGGAGGTATGGATTGATGGCTGCAGATGGATGGAGGTATGGATTGATGGATGCAGATGGATGGAGGTATGGATTGATGGCTGCAGATGGATGGAGGTATGGACTGATGGATGCAGATGGATGGAGGTATGGATTGATGGATGCGGATGGATGGAGGTATGGACTGATGGATGCGGATGGATGGAGGTATGGATTGATGGATGCAGATGGATGGAGGTATGGATTGATGGATGGAGGTATGGATTGATGGATGGAGGTATGGATTAATGGATGTGAATGGATGGAGGTTTGGATTAATGGATGCGGATGGATGGAGGTTTGCATTAATGGATGCGGATGGATGGAGGTTTGCATTAATGGATGCAGATGGATGGAGGTATGGACTGATGGATGCAGATGGATGGAGGTATGGATTGATGGATGCGGATGGATGGAGGTATGGATTGATGGATGCGGATGGATGGAGGTATGGATTGATGGATGCGGATGGATGGAGGTATGGATTGATGGATGCGGATGGATGGAGGTATGGATTGATGGATGCAGATGGATGGAGGTATGGATTGATGGATGCAGATGGATGGAGGTATGGATTGATGGATGCAGATGGATGGAGGTATGGATTGATGGATGCAGATGGATGGAGGTATGGAATTATGGATGCGGATGGATGGAGGTATGGATTGAAGGCTGCAGATGGATGGAGGTATGGATTGAAGGCTGCAGATGGATGGAGGTATGGATTAATGGATGCGGATGGATGGAGGTATGGATTGATGGCTGCAGATGGATGGAGGTATGGATTGATGGCTGCAGATGGATGGAGGTATGGATTGATGGCTGCAGATGGATGGAGGTATGGATTGATGGCTGCAGATGGATGGAGGTATGGATTGATGGCTGCAGATGGATGGAGGTATGGATTGATGGCTGCAGATGGATGGAGGTATGGATTGATGGATGCAGATGGATGGAGGTATGGAATTATGGATGCGGATGGATGGAGGTATGGATTGAAGGCTGCAGATGGATGGAGGTATGGATTGAAGGCTGCAGATGGATGGAGGTATGGATTAATGGATGCGGATGGATGGAGGTATGGATTGAAGGCTGCAGATGGATGGAGGTATGGATTGAAGGCTGCAGATGGATGGAGGTATGGATTAATGGCTGCGGATGGATGGAGGTATGGATTGATGGCTGCAGATGGATGGAGGTATGGA
Organism: Crenichthys baileyi; assembly: GCA_036173005.1. NCBI lineage: Eukaryota > Metazoa > Chordata > Actinopteri > Cyprinodontiformes > Goodeidae > Crenichthys > Crenichthys baileyi. The sequence continues at coordinate 57,797 of JAHHUM010000737.1, read as the reverse complement.
TTGATGGCTGCAGATGGATGGAGGTATGGATTGATGGCTGCAGATGGATGGAGGTATGGATTGATGGCTGCAGATGGATGGAGGTATGGATTGATGGCTGCAGATGGATGGAGGTATGGATTGATGGATGCAGATGGATGGAGGTATGGATTGATGGCTGCAGATGGATGGAGGTATGGATTGATGGATGCGGATGGATGGAGGTATGGATTGATGGATGCGGATGGATGGAGGTATGGATTGATGGATGCGGATGGATGGAGGTATGGATTGATGGATGCGGATGGATGGAGGTATGGATTGATGGATGCGGATGGATGGAGGTATGGATTGATGGCTGCAGATGGATGGAGGGATGGATTGATGGATGCGGATGGAGGGATGGACGGATAGGAAAACGTATTCTCAGAATTAAAACCAACATCATGATCATGCCATTTACCTTATTTATTTGTCACAGTTCTGTTTCAGCCAAAAGAAGTAACATTTTAAAAAATGGAACTGAAACTTGTTTTTTAAATGGCCTCTTAAGATGCTACACTTAAATATAGACTGTAAACCTACATTCCCAAACCATGCTGCATGCAGAAACCTCTAGTTTCATATTAAAGCATCACACCACACACAGCAAATGGCCCTTGAGAATTAACTAGTCAATAAGACATAAATGGAAGGTTGAAGAAAAAAAATAACAGCTAAATTTAATATAATGATGCAACTTCTTCAACCACGGTTATAAATTTAAAAATCAACTGTAGCAACATTTGAATTGTGTTTGAGGCTGCAAGGACAGGATGTTTTCTGAAAAGCCACGGACTTCTTGATAGAAGAAATTTAGAAGTATTAAAAAGATGCAGCCACAAAATGGTATTGGACTTCACATTTTTATTTTAAAAACAATCAGATTTTTTCAAATGTGTCCCATATAATCACGTCCCACTCCACCTAACCTGACAATGAGTTAAAAAGAGAAGACACAAAATACTTATTTGTGCACCGCTAATGTGCAACTACGCGCACAGCCAGAGACGGACTCCATTCTGGAGAAGTCCAGAACAGCAGTTTGCTCCAGTTCAACCTGCTTTCCTTCATTACCTGAAAAGTTACACTGAGCGCCTCGAACAGGGATCATTTTAGAGCAACCGCGGAGCCAACCAGAGAGTGGGAGCCTGGTGGGTGTGTGTGTTCAGGAACAGGTGGAAGCAGAGTGGTATAACCCAGACGAAGATAGCGGTAAAACCTGAATGCTGACTCGGAATGAGCTAATTGTAAGTTACAGCTAATCTCTGATTCACCCAGCAAGAGATGAGGTGGAGGTTCACTCTAATGAGTTTCATCAGGGTCATGATGAGGGACTTTCACCTGAGCTACAGATGAAGTTAAATGTGGCTGTGATAGAAAACAGGAGCAAACTTCTGTGAGCTTCTAGCCGGATTTGCATCATAATGTGAAAATATCTGGTCCTTTACTTCAGTCAAAATAAAAGCATTTAATCCTAACGTAGCTGAACACATTAAAAGGTCCTTCAGATCAACACATTGATCTCATTGCTGCAGCCAGTCTTATAGTCAAGTTCTACATGTAGACAGAAAAAAAGTGTTGCTCAATAAACCAGGAAAATATCTCCTGGTTCCAGTAAGACGAAGTAGAAAGAGCAAAAGTAAGCCTCCCTCTTCTCTTTCATATCTTCTGTGCTAAACATGCAGCTCTGGCTTTAAAGATGCAGTAAAATTAAGAAATAAATTATAGCAATTAATCACAGGTGGACCATTGATTAGTTAACTATTTTATTTTTGGTAATTACACATGAAATATTATATAAACTAAACTAATTAAACAAGGATAGAGTTTTACTGAAGGTGAGACATACATACCATATGTAAACAGTTATTAATAACTAATATTAGTACTGATAAGGTCCAGGATGAGGCTCCATGCTATATTTTAAACACCACAACTTAACACTCTTTCCTCTCAAAGTGTTTAATAGGAAGAATTGCACTAATGTCTCACGTGCTCAGTGCAGAACAAAAGACTGTGTTGAAAAATGTATCTTTTATTATTTTTGGCAGGCCAAATTTCTTCAGAAGTGGGATGAAGGGCTAAAAAGATGGTAATAAAAGAGAACAGGTTCATTAAAGAAGGAACAATTTTTATAAAATGTTTCGAAAGCTCTTGGCATAATAAAATAAATGTGTTTTGGGATTTTACCATTTGAATAGGATTTATGAAAATCAACTTTATACCACTTTCCTTTTTTGAAATATAAGAATAAAGACAATGGAGCCTCAGGAGTGGAACACTTTGATGAGAATGTAACGTCTAAAAAGGTAATTTATGTAGATGACAAAAGAAGCACATTTATCTGGCCCAAAGTAAACATCTCTGAGTTTAGGAAAAACTTTTGTCAGCCAAAAATTCAGATTAAGTTCTTTTCTAAATACCTCAAAATGCATCATTATTTGCTTCAGCAAAATGGTTTTTCATCAGGCCTGAACTCTGTTTCTCCTTGTCCTTCATTCAGCTTCAAACAAAAATAAAAAGTAAAATTATTGCAATACTTTTTTGTTTTATTCACACTAATTTCCATTCAGTCTAGAACCAGCCGAGACAGAGAACTGGTACACTAGGTCCTATATTATTTTAATTACCTATAAATTGTCTTATTGAGATCTAAATATTTTGGATTTGGGCTAAAGCCCCCAATGTTTTGAGACCCTAAAAACGCCCCTGGTTTGATTTATGGAACGATAAGGAAGGTGGAAAACCAAAGAGATGGCTGGATGAAATGTATCAGAGGCAGAGCTGAGTGGATCTAACACTCAGCCTCTCTTCAACCAGCCGCCCACACTTCCACCCACAGCTACATTGTTCGCTCAGCTGCTCAGCTACTCTTAGAGGCATTTTGCTCTAAAAATGGATGCATACTTCAGCATCATTTACAAACATTTTGTAGTATACATGCAGATTTCCATTTCAGAGGGAACGGATATGCATAATGTCAACCACTGTCTACAGATTCTCCAGGTCTGAAATAAAACTGCACCCACATTTACAGCCTGACTTTTAAAAAGTTTTACACTTTTTCTCCAATAGCTTTGACCATGAGTTTAGACAAGCTGATTCCTCAGTGTACTAAATATCGATTCCTCTTGTATGTTCCTTTCCTTCATTTTTCTGACATTTAATGCCTTCCATCTCCACCTTTTTTCCTTATTAACCATCTTGTCTTGGTCTTCACCTTTAATCTCTGTTCCTTACATTTAGTTCCCTTTACTTCTGATTCACAGATCTAATGTTTCACTGACTTGCTTCTCAGCCTTACTATTGTTTGGGTATGCGCTATACATTCAGCTCTTCTGTTTTTAGTATAATCACCACAAATTAAACACAAACTATATACATCAAATCCAACCTATCAGAGTACCTGTTACTTATGACTGTCTAAATCCAAATAAAAAAAACATTTCCACCCTCAGAATATTTATATATATATATATATATATATTTGTTTTATCATTTTATCTAGTAGTACCTTTTTAATTATTTAAATGTATGTAATTTATTATAATGGCACACTGAAAGGATTCTCTTGGTACTTTACAGAAAATTAAACAGGCTTCATTTGACCTATTAACATATAGTTCAGCTTAGTCCAGCTACAGTCTGATTTAATGAAGATTAAAATTAATTTAAGTTCATTTAAACAAAATTACATTTCTTTTTAATTTAACTATAATCAGGTTTAATACAGATGTATTAAATTGGTTTAAAACCAGACAATTTGTTAAAATTTGTTTTATTCCTTTGTGTCCCATCCTGACATCTTTGACAACCACCTGCCACACCCAGGAGCACCACCATCATCCTGCAGCTAACAGAAAGCTCGCCACCCCAACATCCCCACAAAGCCAAGCAAACATATCCCTACTAGAAGACCGCAATCTGCTAATAAGAATTTGCCGGTGCAGGCCCCTTTAGCCCTAAAGCATAAATAAGGATGAAAAAACAAACATCGAGGTCATTAGCACAAAACAAAGATGCAAATGGGAAAAAAATCCACAGCCTGCTATGAGGTACAAGGCTTGCTTCTAGACTGGTGGTATGCCATGTTTTTTTATGTAAAGGTTTAATACAGATGAAATTTCCAGGGTTTTTCTCTGGTTGTTTGAAGCATCAGAGCCCCCTTTTCCTGCTCAAATAATCTTTTTCCTTGGGTCCAAACAGAAATGCCAGCATTCTAACTGTTCCATGGATGCAGATCCTAGAAGCACAATTGAGAAGCTACCAAGACGCCCTGGCAGAGGGCAGTTATGGCTGTTGGGACGACCAGGTGCTGAGGATAATGGCAAAGGCTGTCTTTTTTGGGATCTCTTCAGGTATCGAGAATCATACCAGTGTTTCATATCCATCAGGAACGGAAAAAGCCCATCCAGCAGGGGAGCTCTTGGCAAATGTTGCAACTAGCATGTTAAGGTCAACCTGGGGAGACGGCTCAAGCTCCCAGAAACAATCACTGTGACCATTCTCGGACCAGACATCAGTATCATGTCTAACATCAAAGCAGGTTGTTGTCTTAGAAATGATTGTCAGCTGGGAAGATGGGATGATAGAATCTGTAAGAAAGAGGGACAAAACCTGTGCTCCAAGCGGAATGTTAAAGCAGGGATTGGGAAAATCCATGTCAACGCATTGAGCTCATCTGCTACAGATTGAAATAGTTGCTTTCCAGAGTCCTGAAGATGTTAAAAATTTGAAGTACAGTACAGACATGAACATTAATGTATAGACATTAACGTTCTATAATTCATAAAGTCATCGCTTTGCTGCCTGCAGAGTTTCTTATTAGGCAATATGTTTTGAAAAAACAATGATGGACATTTTCACTCAGGGGTGTACTCACTTTTGTTGCCAGCAGTTTAGACATTAATGGTTGTGTGTTGAGTTATTCTGATGGGACAGCAAATATACACTTTTAGACAAGCTGTACACGGACTACTTTACACTGTATCAAAATGTAAAATCTTTAGTGCTGTCCCATGATGAAATTTAAAAGATTTACAAAAATGTTAGGGGTGTACTCACTTTTGTGAGATACTGTAAAACTACCTCTTTTATTTGGTTTATTTAAAGCTAAATTCTATAAGTATTATATTCTGCACAATTAGTGCTTACTATTAAGTAGGTTTTTAGTCTATATTTTTTAAGCATGTATCAAAATCTAAATATGTGGTATATATAACATTACACCTCTAATAATATAACATTTTAGCCGAACTAAAAGACTGTTGCATTTTTTAATAACGCAATTAGATCAAACACTTGTGTAAATACTACGATACCATGAAACCGTTGCTGTATCATTGTTAAACTACGGTCTAAATCTTCTTAAGATTATCAAAATTGCAGGATCTCTAATTTGCCAATGCCATCAAATAAAAAACTGAATCTTACTCTAAATAAAACTAGCGACAAGTCCCTGAAAACCTAAAGAACCTATAAGTTTATTGGTTTATTTTTGTAGAACCTAAAAAATAAACCGCAGCACATTAATTCCCAGAAAGACAGTATTTTGATAATGATCAGTTAAAGTTTTCACTGTTAAATTTAAACATTTACAATAAAACAGAACTGTTTAAAATGTGGATACCTTGAATAACCTTGAAACAAACAGGAAATTTATGAATATTCAAAACTACATCTTAGCAAGACCTCAGCGAGGCCATGAGATGTACTTCCTCTTCTGATGGAGCCTGAAACTCTGTGTCTGTGAGCTTAGTTGTGGTCGGCTGGTTATAGTGTACCGCTTATCTTCTGCGTGCATTTGTGTGCCTCATAAATAGGAGCAAGGCTGGGAGCCCTGATAGCACTAACCTTAACTATCAGGCCTCAACACTGTGCGTTAAGTGGTGGGTTTGGCTTATAGCTCAAGGATGTGATTTATTCAGAAGTTTTCAACCACAAATGTGAGGTCATATATGCATTCAGCTGTGTTGTGCACCTGTGTGTGCTGCAGACAATGCCTGCTCTGTAGAAACCATCTGTGCATTATCTTAGCGTTATTCTTGATGTGGACGGTCACATGAATGATAAATGATCAAAAAAGTCTTTGCTGTGTATTGTAATGAAAAATGCAAACAGGAACAGCCTGAACGCTGTACTTAAGATAACTGAAATGTATCTATTTTTAGTAAAAAAACAAAACAGTCAAATAATACAGAGTCCCATCAAGATGCGACAACAGCTGTTTTATGTTTGCCATAGGAAATTTATTCAGAATCAGCCAACGATTATTTTTAAAAAGCCCAAACTGAAGAGCTTACTTTAATTTTACACACAGCAGAACATCCTGTAAGGCTGTGTTAATTTCTTTCCAACAGGGAAATTAATTGGCTGTCTCACTGCTGCACCATGAGTCCTTCTACTGTGATCAACCTTGGACCCCACAGGGAAAAAGATTGAGAGGTTGGACACATCTTTTCCACATTGTATACTATCCTTCTGTAAATTTACACAACAAACTGGAGAACTTTTTATAAGGCTGATGGTGCTAAAACAGCATGAGCCCACCGCTCTTCTACACGCTGGGGAGGAACATAAGAGCCCTGTTTAAAATTAAATAACGATAGTCCTTCAGAGCTAAAGAGACACTTCATCTCCAGAGTCTTGGGTTGAAGAATAATTGACTTTAAATTTAAGGAAGTGTACTCCTCTGATTAGCTAAATACTTATTCCCCAATATGTTGACAGAGAACTCTATACAGATGTCTGCAGAAAAACTAAGCAATGACTAACCGTATATAGATCAGCACAGAACTTACAGGATGCCAGGTAATTAGCTATGGGCTGCTTACAGGACCCTTCTGAGTTTTTATTTTTGTTGGTGTAATAGGTGGTCAGTAAAGGATAAAATCAAATAGTCTAAGAGGTAGAGTGTCCAGCAGAGGGAATTTGGACCTGTCAGGAAGGAACAGGTGTCTGAAAAGCTAAGAAAACTGCCAGCCTAAGCACAATCTTGAAGGGGATTTCTCCAGTTAACTTCAGGCCAACGTTATACTGTGCCAAAGACCACATCAGACATACAGGATTTGTTTAATTCATATTATGTCTTTGTTTATTTGTCTGATCTGTTGCAGTCTGATGGTCTATGTGCCAAATGGTCTAAATGATTCTGGGACCTTGAAAAAACAGAAGGATTATTTCACATCATTCTTCATATTCTATAGCTGTCAAACACGGAGGCACAGGGGAATAGCTCCATTAGCTAACCAGAGCAGACTTCACCTGTTTTGAAAGAACCAAACATCATTTCAATAACCAACAGAAAAAAAGTGTGCAGACAAGAGATAAAATGTGCAAAGCGTGTTTGGAGTGTTTGTACGATCAAAGATATCCAGCCGCATCACATTTGCATGGCTTGTGATGATTTGCATTTAGTGATTCACAAGTGGACAGACGGACAGAGGAGAAGAAGATGGCGGGGATGAAGAAGGGAGAGCAGTGACAAGCTGCTGTCCAGGGAAGCAATTAGATGGACTTGGTTACTGTTGCTGAAGACAGAAAGATGAAGAACAAAAAGGTGAATAACAGAAAAAGAGCTGTGTTGACTCTGTTACTACAGGAGCTGCTGTTCAATCCTGCGAGAACCCCAAACACACAAGCTAAAAAAGACCAAAAGACAGGATGTCCTGGCAGCCTAATGATTGAGATGAAGACCACAGAGCCGCAACAGCCTTAGTTAAAATCTCAGCAGTGCCAATTTGCCCAACGTTCCATTCTCTCCAGATCTTTAATGACATCCCAACCAAATGAAATTATCGCACAAAGGGTCATGTCAAGCTCTACTACAGATTCACAGGACTAAGTCAAACTTCTATTGCCCTAATCTGAATAATTGCTTTAAATGCGCAGTCAGGCAGTGGCAGTTACATCACTGACGGCATAAAAATGCTTTTTATCTTTATCACTAAGAAGTTACATGACGGTTGTTGGCATAAGGCTTATATAACTGAACATCTTAATATCCAAAGCATTTTTTCAAGTTGGATGTTTGAATACATCTTTATTTTGCAGATTTCTGGGAGGGAGAGTGAAGGAGGAATACATTTGGCACTTCACTCCCATCATTTATGCTCCCAGAGCCGGAGAGGAAAAATGTTTTTACAGCTCCTACAAATTGGAAAAAAACTTAAGCAGGTATATTTAAACAAATTTAGAGTGAGTCTGATGGAGATACATTAAGATGTTTTAAATTAATCACATTGCTCCAAAACAATATACAGAGATGCATCTCAATAGGTTAGAATATAATCGAAAATGTAATTAGGTAACTCAATGCAAAAAGCCAACCGCATTATTTCGATTCATTACAGATATATTTTATATGTTTATTTTCTGTTAATGAACTGGCTCCAGTTCAGAACCACAGCTCTGTGTATAAATTCCTTGAGATGCAACTATGAAATATTTTTGGCATATTTACCAACACTTCTAAATCCAGCATGTTACATGAAAACTTTGCTGTACTCCCTTTAGAATTCCTGTGATCCACTTCAAGCCTTGCTCTCTCTTGCCAACTCGCAGCCTGAATGAACCACAGACATGTCTCAACATGCCGTGAAAATGGTTTCCGTTTAAATAGCTTCTTACAACTTTGTGCTATTGTAATGGACTAGCGACCCGCCCAGGGCGTACCCCGCTTGAATCCCAAAAACTATCGCCAGGTGCCATCACCCTCCCCATGACCCTGGAACTATAAGCAGGTAAATACCATAGATGAAGCCCTGTTCTCCCCCTGGCCTCATTTTCAGATACAGGCCAAGTTATTATGAAAAGGGCTAACCTTGACTTGTCTTCCTTTAGTACTAACCTCCCCAACAAAGAGTGGTGGTGTTACCGCTCAGCGGTAGTGCTTAGGATTGTGGTGTTTCAAAAAAAGAGCATGCCTGGTCAGGGCCAATCGAACTAAAAATCAGCTGATCTCTCTGTGGATCACTATATATTTCCACATACCCCTGGAATTGATCAGTAGCCTCTTTTTGTCAACCTTCCCATCATTAATGTTCAGCCCTATCAGAAAAGGGCGCCATCACAGGTAAACACAACAATTACCTAAACAATCATACATAGATCTTTAAAAAGGGCAGTGAAAAAAATTGACAATAAAATTCATTATTGGTATAAACATCAGACCAAAACAGGAAATGACAGTGAAAATGTGTTACAAATAAAGCTCTGACATGTACGTTTTCAGCATTACATCCACATCATCACATAAACACAAAGCGAGGGGCCAGTGAGCTTTTTTTGCAAGCATGTGCTGTCTTCATTACTGCACAGGGAAGCAACAAGCACAAAGGCCTCTACTGAAAACCAGGGATTCCCAGGATAACCCTCGCCATTGTATTCCCAATCCCTTGTTCTGCAGCATGGCCAAAGTCCTCCACATACTTCTGGACTAGTAGCATTGTGTGGAAGCGAGATGTTCAAAGTGAATGGAAACATAAATGGATAGAGATTCCAACCAGGCTGGCAGGCACCTTCCTCTTCCTGTTTGTGGGGTTCATATGGAAATTTGTGCCCGTCAAGTTTCATGTCTGCCATTCTGACAGGCAGGCTGGCATTGTCTTAGCAGTTGACACCAGATTCTCAACCAAAACTTTTTTTCTCTAGAACTTTTTTTTCTTTATAAGTTTGCGAAAACTTTTTTTTTGTTAAACCGGAAAATGTGGATGTTTGAGATTTGATTAAAAATAAAAAGACAACTCTCAAGTTGGGTCCCTACAAATGAGAAAAGATACTGATCGTGCAATGAAGAACCTCATTAGGCTGCCAGTCAGGGCTTCCCTCTTCTATTAAAGTAAGGTAACAGCTAAAACATCTGAATAAAATGCGTGCGTATGTGATCAAGCAATTCACGATAAGCACAATTATTTATCACAAGCCTGAGGCTGCATGTAAACCGACATTTTAAAAGCTCAAAATTTAAATCAAACACAAATAAAGCTACAATGTGACTGTGCCAAAAGAAATGCCACCAAATTAGACAGAAACTAATCATGATGGATCTTTGGATATCAGAAATAATTATCTCCAATAGTCTGCTGGTGAAGTACTTCTTGTGCAGTAGTAAGGGTACGCAGCAGCAATGATGGCAAAATCCGACACCCAGAGGTCGAGCCAGTAAGACAGGGATAAGGAGGCAAACATTAAAGGAGTTGGCATGTTTAAAAGAGCTTTTCCTAAGGCAATATTCTGGCGACAACCAGTGTAGAAATTAAGGTGAGAAGAGTGCCACTGGTATTGTCCTTACTGGAAAATCAGGACGAAAAACAGTCAGGGAATTCAGGGAGTCCCTTTAAAACTCACAATAAGACAGATATGTGCACTAAAATAAACACTCATCAGTCTGACCTAATAAGTCGAACAGAGGAGAATGACTTCGTAGACGGATATGGTCATGAGGTACAGACCAAGCATACCGCAACTCCTCAGAGCAGTCCATTTCACTCCGAGCAGAGGCTGGAGAGGAGCCAGCAGTAAGAACACCTCACATAATCTGACAGGGAGAGGTCCACTAGTTTAATATGAATCTGTTGCTGCAGTCCGTCATGTCTAAAATCTCTTCAGTGAAATGCATGTTTAAACAAGAATGGACAAAACTTTCTATCTATCACCAGAAAATGTGCTATTCATTGAAAGTCTGTCTTGCGTCATCTGAGAAAACACAGAAGATCCGATCCACTCACTATAAAATATGGGATGTTTGAAAATGGTATCATCAGCTTTAGCTTTATGTCGGTGGACTGAAAAGGCAGTTGATTTTGTGCCCGTTTCCATTTCACTTTGAGCCCAATAACCTGCTGAAAGACCCAATGATGACCAGTTTTCAGTTTTTTGGCCAAGTCCTTTAAATATTTATTTAAAATCTCCTGGTACTACAGAGAGTTCCTAATGCCATGTACTCCAACAAGGTTCCAAGGGCCCAAAGGATCATAGATTCTCCAGACCTAACAATGAGGACAAGGTACCCTTCCACAGTCACGCTTTATTTTAACCTTAATCCTATGTTTGATGCAAAAAAAGATGAATTTCAGTCTCATCGGACCAAAGAACACTGTCCCATTGAACTTTGTGATTATGATGGTAGGCAGAAAAGGCTTTTTCCTAGCGTGCCTTCCAGACATGTTCAACATGTAGATGGTGTCTATTGTTTTTTTGGAGCCTTTACATATACTATTCTTTGCTGCAGTTCTCTTAAAAAACTATTAATGCTAAAGGGAAATTAAATACCCGTTTATTTTAGAGATTATTTACTTCCTTTACCATCCTGCTCACTTTGCATGGTGGGAAGATAAACATGGGTCCTAGATTGCTGTGTTTGTCAGTTTCAGTGGTTTCAAGGTTGGGCAAGTAGCCATTTTCTTGTTGCCATTTCCTGACTGATGTAAATCAACACAAATCTGCCTCACTTGACATGTTCCTCTCGTCTTTCCCATTTTGAAGAATGGCCATGAGAAATGGGATTCTCAAATGTATACCTAAATGAAACAAGAAATCAAGGACAACTGATAAAAATGTCCTAGACACTGACAGGACAGGACATCTTTGCTTCATTTGAATTCCTGTCGTAGAAACTGTTATGGGTGGAAATAATTAGTGTGTGATTTTAAACACAATTTGCTGTGATTAAATTAGATTGGATTGTCTACAATTATCTGATTGAGATCATGCTTCTGCATCATAAAAATACTTGAATTTTAATAGTGAAAACAACAGAGCTTTTTTGCCTTCTTTTTGCACTCTTGCTTTTCTGTTTGCTCAGTGCTTTCGATAAGATACAACTTCTGCGACAATGTGAAAATGAAACGGCTTCGAAAACAGACCTATTCAGTCTTTCTAAGGACTTTTCATTGACTTATCTTTGCACACATCTGTGTGAGATGTTTAAGAACAGACTCGATTTCCCAGGAGACTACTGAGTGCTTTGCATGCTCTGCTGTGTTTCTATGCTTCTGAATGTGATCCTCTCAGCTCGGGGAATATCTTCAAATTTCACACCAATTACAGACATTTCTGAAGACATAAAAACCTGAGATCTTTTTCTGGTACCTTGGGGAAAATGGTGCAATTCTTGATCTATACCTGGTAGACAGCTGCATCTGAGCCACATGGGGTCCTTAAAGAACACATCTAGTGTTTGAAGATAAATGTGAATAGTGATTTCATTTAACCTGAAGAAGAAGCCTCGAGGGAACGGACGCTTTCACTGCCTGAAATCTCTCAAACAAGAACTACTTTTGTTTTGCTCATTAATACTGCTCAATGTATGAAACTAATGGACTTTGACTGATGAATGAACAGACTAATTAAGACTAGGGCTGTGAAATTATTTTACAACCAGAACCAATATTTTCTGTGCTAGGAAAACAAACTTTACAAAAACCCATCAACTGTAAACATTAAATAATATTTCATTGTGTTTTTATCATAGCCCAGAGGCTAATGATAAAAGTAGAAATATAAAACCTAATTTTCATGTATTAGGCTAATTTAAATGATAGTCACCAAGTTCTGAGGTATAGCAAAGAAAAATCAGCTTCTTTTGATGGTAATGATATGAAATTTGCAACTGAGCTCCATGTCTTTTTTGCTGAACAAAAATATTTTGCAGTGAGTAGGAAAAATAAATGCAGTGAACGACTTATTCAGGCACACTGACTTGTACGCACATCATAAAATATTTAATATCTCTCCAGTTTAACCTCAGGGCCAAATGAACCGTCTGACTTGTTGATCACCTCCTTTGTCACATCAGAACACATTACATCACAGCCAGCCGAGTCCTGTAAGATAGATGAACAGATTACTCAGGCCGGCTAAAGCTCCTTCATGGATAATTCTCTGCCGAGAGCTCGGCAACAATATGAGGCCAGATTGATTACAGTATGCTCCCTCAGTAAAACCCCCTCCCTCTACCCCACCACCTGCTGTTACGCTGGGGCAAAGTCCTGGTTCACCAACATCTGTCAAACTTTTCGGTTTGTAATTACTTTGCTCCTTTAGTTTTTATTGATATTTAGAAAAGAAGAACAAGGTCCTGTATTTCAAATAAATAATTTGATACATGCCGACATTTCTTCTGCTCAACAGTGTTTCAGTACCTTCTTAATTATCTGAAGCAAAACCCTGGCTGCTTCACAATAAAAGCAACACCACTGGCAGTTTATCAACAGGTTGTTTTTGGTATCTGTTTTACTGATTAAATGGCATTGAGTTCATTAAGCTAATTAAATGCTGTCTAAAATTTTAAGGGTGGTAAGGAAAATCTCTTACGGTCTTTGTCCCAAGTTGACCTAAGTATTGATTGCAATCATCTTGACTGGTTCAGTTGTTTGATTTCTATAAAGCCTCGAGGATCTAATGGCAACTTTGGGTAATTCTGATTAGAATCTAGGAGCTATAGCTGAAGCCATATGTGTAATAAATATTCTGACTTGTCAGACTGGATTTTCTTTTACATTACAGATCTTTTTCCTCTGTGTGTCACTGCAAATCTACAAATAACATTTTCCTGGATGCTGAACAGAGATATTTACTAGCGAGAAAATAAATATTATAAAATTAGCAGAAATGTATTTTTTTATTTTACTGATAGAGGAAAAACTGAACATAAAATACATCTGACAATGGTCAGATGTATTGAGCTTTGAGCTATTCTCTGGATGACTTCTGGCCACCAGGTCAGCTGCTGACAGGGTGAGGAACCATGTGGAAACTCCAAGTTGTCGCACCAATGGCCTGGCAAGAATCCTTCAAAAAAATCCTGGATCCAGATGGTGCTCCGCATCGCCACCAAAATCTAACCATGTGCTCCTTGTCCGAATACGCACCTTGTGTGAACATGTCATTCAAATCTGTTCATAACAATTTTAGTTATTTTGCAAACAGACAGGCAAAGACATAACCTCCTTGGCGGAAGAAATACCAGTCATACCCAACATACCAAAACACTGTACACTAGGCACTACAAGGGTTATGAGATCATTAAATTAAACAAAAATTAGATGATTTGCTAAATGCTGCAAAATACCTTTAGAGATTTTATTTTACTTTCTAATTTAGATTAACGTGCATTTAAACAAATTGGGAAAGCCCAGATAATAGTTTTCTAAGATTTGCAAGGTTATTTCACAAAATTTAAGGTAGTATGCGCATCACCTGTGGATGTTTTTTTAATAAAACACCTCCAACAAGCTGCTACCTTGTGTGTCAACATGAAAAAGAAAATCAAAGGAAAATCAGCCAAGATATCAGGAAGCCATTATGGACCTCCACCAGTCAGATTCATCCTTGGGTATAATTTTCATAAGCCTGAAGGTGTCACATTAATCTGTCTGAATAGCAGTTATACACAAGGATGAACAGCAAGTCTAGGTACACCATCCCTCCTGTGAAGTACGGGGGTGGCAGCATCATGCTGTGTGGGTGTTTTGCTGCAAGAGGAACTGGTGAACTTTAGAAAATATATAGCATCATTATTCTGCTGGGGGACTTCAACGCCCAAGTGGGAAATGACAGAGACACCTGGAGAGGCGTGATCGGGAGGAATTGCCTCCCCGATCTGAATCCGAGTGGTGCTTTGTTATTGGACTTCTGTGCTAGTCACGGATTGTCCATAATGAACACCATGTTCAAACATAAGGGTGTCCACCAGTGCACAGGGCACCAAGACACCCTAGGCAGGAGGTCAATGATCGACTTTGTGCTATCATCAGACCTTCGGCGCTTGTTTTGGGACACTCGGGTGAAGAGAGGGGCGAGCTGTCCACTGATCACCCCCCTGATGGTGAGTTGAATCCGCTGGAGGAGGAGAAACCGGACAGACTTGCCAGGGCCCAAGCACATAGTGAGGATCTGCTGGGAATGTCTGGCGGAGCCCTCGCCAGGGATGTATTCAACCCCCCGGGAGAGCTTTGACCAATTTCCCGGGGGAGTTGGAGACACAGAGTCCGAGTGGAACCAGGTTTCTCCACATCTATTGTCGATGCTGCTGCCCGTAGCTGCGGCCCCGAAAGGTCTGCGGGGGCTGTCGTGGCGGCAATCCCAGAACCCAGTGGGGCCCCCGGCAGTGAGGGATGCTGTCAAGCTGAAGAAGGAGTCCTATTGGCTGTAGTTTGGCTTGTGGGACTCCTGAGGCGGCTGACGGATACCGTAAGGCCAAGCGTGCTGCCGCCCGGGCTGTGGCAGAGCCAAAAACCGGTGAGGCCATGGAGAAGGACTACCGGTTGGCCTCGAAGCGATTCTGGCAAACCGTCCAGCCCCAGGAGGGAGAAGCAGTACTTCGCCAACACTGTTTATAGTGGGGGTGGGAGGCTGCTGACCCGACTGAGGACATTATCGGGCGGGAAAGGGTACTTCGAGGATCTCCTCAATTCTGCCATCACCCATTCCCTGGGGGAAACAGAGGCTGGGACTCGGGGGTTGGACTCTTTCATCACCCAGGCTGAAGTCACAGAGGTAGTTAGAACGCTCCGTGGTGGCAAGGCTTCGGGGGTGGAAGAGATCCACCCTGAGTACCTAAAAACTCTGGATGTTGGGGGTGTCATGGTTGACATGCCTCTTCAACATTGCATGGCGGTGGGGGCGTGCCTCTGGACTGGCGAGACCGGGGTGGTGGTCCCCTTCATAAGAAGGGGGACCGGAGGGTGTGTTCCAACTAAGGGGGGTCACACTCCCCCAGCCCCCCTGGTAAAACCTACGCCAGGGTATTGGAGAGGAGAGTCCGGCCGATAGTCGAACCTCGGCTTCAGGAGGAGCAGTGTGGTTTTCGTACCGGCCCGGGAAAAACGGACCAGCTCTATACCCTCTACAGGTACTCGAGGGTTCAGGGGGTTTGCCAAACCGGTTTACATGTGTTTTGGGACCTGGAGAAGGCATCGACTGTGTCCCTCGTGATGCCTTGTGGGGGGGCTCCAGGAGTATGGAATCGGGGGCCCTTTCTTAGGGGCCATCCGGTTGTACGGGGAGGCAGGAGTTTGGGCCGCATTGCCGGCACTAAGTCGGACCAGTTCCCGGTGCATGTTGGACTCCGGCAGGGCTGCCCCTTTGTCACTGGTCCTGTTCATAACTTTTTTGGACAGGATTTCTAGATGCAGCCCAGGGCCGGGGGGTTTGGTTTGGGGACCAGTGGATTTGAGCCTTCTTTTTGCAGATGATGGGCTTGCGGCCCCCCTTTAGCCAAGACCCACAGCATGCGCTGGGCGGTTCGCAGCCGAGTCTGAAGCGGCTGGGATGAAGATCAGCTCTCCAAGTCAGAGGCCATGGTACTCGACCGGAAAAAGGGGTGGCTTGTCCCCTCAGGTTGGAGGATTTCTGCCTCAAGTGGAGGAGTTAAAGTATCTCGGGTCTTGTTCACGAGTGGGGAAGAATGGAGCGGGAGATCGACAGACGGATCGGTGCGGCTGCCGCAGTAATGGGGGGGCTGTACGGTCCGTTGTGGTGAAGAGAGAGCTGAGCCAAAAGCGAAGCTCTCAATTTACCCCGGTCGGTCTACGTTCCTACCCTCACCTATGGGCCATGAACTTTGGGTCATGACCGAAAGAACGAGATCCCGGATACAAAGCGGCTGAAATGAGCCTTCCTCCGTAGGGTGGCCCTGGTTTCTCCCTTAGAGATAGGGTGAGGAGCTCGGCAATCCAGGGGGGGGGCTCGGAGTAGAGCCGCTGCCCCCCTCAACATCGAGAGGGAGCCAGTTGAGGTGGGTCGGGGCATCTATATCGGATGCCTCCTGGAGCGCCTTCCTCGGGGGGTGTTCCAGGCCGGCCCCACGGGGGGGGTCCAGGGGGCGGCCCAGGACACGCTGGAGGGACTATGTCTCTCGGCTGGCCTGGGAACGCCCCCCGGGCTCCCCCCCGGAGGAGCTGGGAGGAGATGTCTCCCGGGGGGGGAGGGGCCCTCGGGTGTTTCTCTGCTTAGTCTGCTGCCCCCCGACCCGGTCCTGGATAAGCGGAAGACGACGAGTACGAGTACGAGTATAGCATCATGAGGAAGGAACATCTTCTCAAAATTTTGAAGCAAAATCTCAAGACATCAGCGAGGATGTTAACGCTTGGGCACAAATGGATCTTTAAATGGACCTTGACAATAAACATACCACCAAATTAGTTAAAAAGTGACTTAAAGACAATGAATGGGTGTTTTTTTGTTGTGGCCATTATAAAGTCCTGATCTGAGTCAGACTGAACAGAGGGCAGAATCAGAAGCCTTGACATAATCCTCTAAATTTTCACACATTGTATAAAGACTTAGTAATCACCGAGTACGTAAAATTTTTAATTTAAAGTTTCACAAAAAATTGTTAAAAATATCAGTATTTTGAAATTTAGCAAATGGGAATAATTTAGGTAATTCTAAGGAATGACCTCCTCCCCAGGGAGAAACATTTGCTCTTCTAATGAAAAAATATGGACCAAAAAGCACAGAGTGCACAGAGTGCATCAATGGGTTAAAGATTTAATTTGCTTAGTCATACAATTTTACAAAAAAGTTGAGGTCATTAATTTCAGTCTGTAGTCCACCTTTTTTCACTTTTCTTTCCTTTATCATGCCATTGCAATATACTTTTTAAATGTTTTTCACATCATGTAAAGCACTTTAAATAGTCTTGTTGCTGAAATCTGCCATACAAATAAACGTGCCTAACCTTGCCCAATACAGGAAAGGTTTAGTCTGATTTAATATCAGACAGTAAGGGAAAAAATTTTATGCATCTTTTTCTGCACATAGATATATGATTTTACCTGTAATACGGGTAGGATAGAAAAAATGTATTAACAGGTTTAAAACTGATTTCCAGGGTTTAAAATTTAGTCTGACCTTAGGGTTAGGGCAAGCAATGGTGCATCACTAAAGATGGCACCAAATTTATTTTCTGTAAAATTTAAGGCTCAGTGACTTACCAGCAAAACGTAAAGTTGCAGAAAGCTTACATTGTTTCCTTAACAATGTAAAATTTAAAGTTTCATGAAGATATGGGGAGAGAGGTTTAATACCAGAAAAAAGGAAAATGTTATATTTGTATTTGTAGAAATAAACAGAAACTAACAAATAATAACTAACAAAGGCCAGAAACTATATATAACTTTAATTTAAAAAAAAACTCACCCTGATCTAAAGAATTACTATGCAGCAAGTTATAGAGACAACATTTTCAAACACAGGTGGCATAAATAAAAGTAAATACAAATTACCATGTTTGGTAACAGATGCAGAGGGTCTGAACTTTAACCCAACTTTAACCCAACATTTCAGCTACTATGTGTACAGTACATTGCAAACGTTATTCCTAAAAGACAGACGATATTTCTCAGGCTGAGCAGTTGGAGAGACACACACAAAAAAAAAAAGCTTAAAAGGCAGAGGGGATAAAGGAAAGAGAGGGTGAGTCAGACTATAAACACTCAGTTAGGTTGATGTTATACAGCTGCCTTGAAAGCTGATCCAGAGGTTGGCAAGTCAGTCACAAACACAGAAAAACAGACGCAAACCTTGGCCCCCTCCCTCTAAAACCCGCAGAAAAAATGTGATGACTCACACTGTATGTATACAGTACTCCAGAACACACATGTTTACAGCACACCAGCAATAACCAACATACATCACATGTAGACCCCCAGGCACTGGGGTCGTTGGAAGAAGGTTTGTGGTGCGGGTGACAAGCGGGATGGGGTGTTTCAGAGTCGAGGGGAAAATAAATCTGTCAACACACACACCTCTCCCCACACACTCAAACAGCCCACAACAAACCAAATTTAATGATCCTCCCTGTTGCATCCTGCCAAATAGCACTAATAACCACAATAAGTTAAAAAGCTTATGACTGCTTCTGTGGAAGCTGGACCATTTAGACTACTGATGCTCTAATCTATAAGATAGAAACCTGAATCAGCCAATTTACCCACGAAAACTGGTCAATGGTTGGAAAAATCAAGGGTAGAAAAAATATTTTCAAACCCCTATAATTTTCAGCCTATAAAAGCATCACCCAACAACACACACTTTGACGCACTAATAAAGACAAATCTGATCAAAGTTAGAGACATATTCTCTGATGCATAAAAAAGGTATAACCTCAAATTCCTTCATTCTGACTTTGGTTCAAAACTATGTCTATTAAAATAACCTGCAGCACATTTCTCCCTCAGGTCACAGCTAGCAGAAAGCCAGAAACTAGAATTGGCTTGATCAGCGCATTTCTGGGGTAAACACCAACAGGCTCTGAATACATGGCTTTGATAAAGCTAAAAAAAAAAAAAAAACTAAAAACTCAGAGGTAACAACAGAAATCACGACTTAAAGGTTTCAGCTCCAAGTCAAATGTGTACAAAATATCAAAAAATAATGCATTTGCCAGAAAGGAGGGTCAGGGTTCAGTGACAGATTCAACACCCATCTGAAAAATAACCATAAAAGCTGGAGGTTTTTTGTTCTTCAGGAAAAACCACTGTAAACAAGAAATGGTCTAAATAAATCAACATGACAGAATAAAATTCCCTAAACATTAAACACACAGTTTCTACTACGATGACTAACAAACTGGACAGAAGGAGCAGTGCCAAGCTCTCCCATTATTTGAGTAAATACTGTCAAGGAATCAGGAAGCAATAATAACATTTTAGGGTTTAGGTTTGATGAAAATTAGACTGAAAAAAAATCTATTATTTCAATTTTTCTCATTTTTGGACTAAGCAAAGATCATCTTCTGACAGTCGGCCAAATTAACTGACCAATTACTCTTGATAATTAATTTATTTTTAGTGCAGAAAGAAGAGAGGGTGATCAGATATTCGACTTGTTGGTGGTCTGTCCACACCTAGAACTATTGCAATAATGTCTTGAGCCAAGAAGATGGACTTTTGTACCAAGATATCTTCAGAATATGAGATGGCAGATCTGAGGAGAATAATCAGCCTTTAAAACATGGCAACAAAATATCATAGATGCAGGTAAAAAACTATTCGCACAGTTTTTTTGCAGCACCAGTGGCCTTTATTTTTGTAATTTGTTCGACAGTAAGTTGACAGGAAAGGGGTAGAGAGAAGGGGTCACCTGGGCTGGGAGTGGAACCTGCGATGGCTGTGTTGAGGACTGAAGCCTCTGAATATGTGTCGCGCATTTTACCCCTGCGCCACCGTCGTGCCCCATATTCCTACTGTTTAAAAAAATAAAATTAACAAAACATGGTGAAACGTTGCCAAACAAAGCCCAACCGTTGGGTGCAAAATCAGTCCATAAACATGACTGTTAGTTAATTGGTTACTCCGTACTGTCCTTATGTTACCCTTAGTGTATCGCTTTGTTGCCCTAACCATAGGGACCTATCCGGCGTGTACTCCGCCTCTTGATCAATGACCGCCGGAGATAGGCACCACGCCCCCACATGGATAAGAAGGTATATAGAATGAATGGATGGATGATTTAATCTGTTTAGGGTGAGAAAATGTGGTTTTGCAAATAAATATCTACCAGCAAAATGTTGCTCAGAAAGTATTTTGGGTTGATCAGGGGTCCTCAGATTCAACTGACCTAAAAAAAAAAGAACACATCAGAACCATCATCACTGGGAAGTAGGAGTAATAAAAAAAGTCTTCATAAAATATTAAATTAGAAGTGAGATTTTAAGTAGAAAAAAAATTACGGGAAGATTTATGTTTAAAGTTATCTCATTTTTACCCACATTTCCAGCTAAGGCAGAGTTCTAAGTAAACTCTGACAGAAACTGTGGAAGGAGCTAAAGATTAAGGTGATGGCAAAGAGGCTTTCCAACCTCAAACACTTGAGGCTTATCACTAAAAATAATTAGTCTACATATCAGTGGAAATATGTAAAATCTGGTCAGTAATTGTTAGGCGGGTTTAATTTCTGAAATGCCAATAAAGATTTTTCCATTGATTATTCAGAAAGTTATAGAGTTTTCAGTTTTTATCTTTTGTCCATTTCTCGAAGTCTCTCTTTCCTTTAGTCAGATCTGGTTTCATTTACTTTTTGCAGGTGCTCCTTGTTTACTTCATCTCACGTTTTCACTCCTATCTTTAAAAAGATCCTTGCAGGTTTGCTACATTTTGGTCCTTCAGGTACACATTTGATCAAGAACTCAGTTTTGAAGTTTGCATTTATTTCAAGACTTTCTTGCAGCAGCTTCATTGGGTCCTTCATCCAATGAATTTGTGTTCAATCTGTGAATCTATCCAAAAACAAAGTCAATATTCTGCACATAGCTTAAAATGTATGTTGCTGTTGCACAGGAACCGGCTTAAAGCGGAAATACGAGACTATTAATGCTTATGCCTTGGAGCAGAAAAAGCATCCCACCTGCCTCACTCCTGTAGCCGTGTTGTATCTTAATAACAGTCATGTCAATATTACCTGGAAAAATCATTTTAAAGGAACATGTTTTTCTCCTAAGGCCTTTGACGAAGCTCTTTGAAGGGTGCATCTGTATGCCTCCCCAAACATTTTTAATCTTCATTCAGATAAGCCAAGCTTCTGACAACAAGAAGTCACCGCATTATGTTGTCAACTACTGAAACAAGCTCTTGAAATTAAAGTGTTTCTCCAGTGAAGAACAAAGTAATAACGGAAAAGAATGAGCAGGGTGCATGTGTTGATTTATGAGACAGAGAATGAAAGGAGGCAGACTCAAAATGACAGCAAAAGGGAGAAAATGAAAATGCTGGTCCTGCTTGTATTTGTTGTATTTGAGACAAATTCAACTTTGTTTTAAGGAAACTATGGTCCTTGATGTCCAACGTAACTACAGTCCTGCAAGAGAGTCCTAATTAGAGGAGGTACAAAGCTGAAGGTCCAACAGGGGCCTGATGGTCCACTTTTCCATCAGGCCCCCATTAACCTTTTGGTCAGGCTGCTGCTCTGATAGTTCAGCTGTTTACAACTCTCAACCACTTTCTAAAAGTGTTCAGTTTCAGGTGCTTGGCTGACTGCATGGCCTAAATATAGACACTAAGTAAGATTTCCCTGGAAAGAGACACACTCTCAGGGCAGAGGGTCGAATCGGTGTTTGTGCCTTCTTTCTATTTCCAGATCTCTGAGGAGCAAATGTCAGAAAGTGAAGAAGATATGGACAAAATGACACATAACACAGCTTTACAGCTAATTTCAAAAGCTAATGATATGATGAAATTATAGCTAATGAGTCTGTTAAAGCATTCAGAACAAAATGTGGCTGCTCTAGTAGATTTATCCACACAACAGCAACTAGAGATGCATTAATCAGGCTTTTCTTGGCCATTAATGATTTCTGGTTCTCTATTTCTGTTTAACTTTGACTATTGCAACTTTTTCTCTAAAGACTGTATCACATAGGAAAAAAAATGCTTTGCAGTTTCTTTGACAGAGGTACAGAAAATTGAGGAGTACCAAAAAATATAGTTTATTTACTGAAAATGGTTGAAGTTCTTTGATTTTCTGCATTTACGGAACAGTTTTTAACCTACCGGATCTCCGGTCAGACAAAGGAAAAATTAGCCAATTCCAATCCCTTGCTGACTGTTTGGTGCATCTCTAACTGTCAAGGGTGTAACGATACACATATTTTTATCGAAAATATCCGATACAGCCCTGTCAATTTGGTACACAGGTGTACCGAATGAATAAAGAGCTGTTTTATACCTGAACTCATGCAGAATGTGTATGTGCTGAATAAGTGCGCAATGAAATGTTCTGTAGCGCAACTTTAAAAGCTGAAACCAAAACAGAGAGGACTCCCATCTATTACTGAACTTTAAGGTTTCTTATTCTGCTACAGTAAGAAAGGTGAACTGAACCCGAGCTTTTCGTCAGCGTTTTTCAACAGCGATAGGTTACTCTCTACAGCCCGCTCTACACCGAACTGAATTACTCACCTGAAAAAATGTCAGGCTGAATGTAAACATCACAGATACTGGAGAAAAATCAGCTGATGTCTAAATCCTGTAGCATCCGATCAGCCTAAACTCTGTACATCGTTTGATTTGCAAGTCAAGAAATCTCAGAGATTTTCCAAACAGCTGTGCATGCTGCATCTAGGTATAGGTGGTAAACGGGGTTGTTGAAATTTTAAGACATTTCCAAAGAGATTTAAACATGTTTTATTATCAAATATGATCATAGTCTTATTTAAACATTTATAAACATTAACATTGACTGTTTTCAAGTAGTTATATAGTTGTATAATCTATCTAGGCATTGGCTATGCCTGCTTACATTACTTTATTGAAAAAATTCCAACCTGATCTCAAGGCAGTATTTTTCCACATTAAGTTTTTGAACATAAAATCAAACTAATTAAAAAAAAGAGTTTTATTTATTTTTCTTGACGGAAGCATACAAATTCGTGCCAAACTGATTTGCGACCAAATATTGGCAATGCTAAAGGGGAAAATCAAAAAGCAGAAACAAAATAACACACATCGCTCCGACCCATCCTGTCAAACACTGTTAAATTAATTTCTCTAAAGAAATATCACATAAAAAAAGGAGCACAAAAAGGCAGAGACAGTCAGTCTAAATCCTGGGATGATTTTAAGGTAAAGATAGGTGAAAATGTTGAACTGGCATACCATAATGGCATGACATCAATGATTCAACACTTAAAACAGAAAACACCCTACATGGAATGTGCCAGAAATTTCACCGGAGACCAGGTAAGTTATTTTTGGAGCTTGATATATGTTTATATGTGTCTGATGTAACACTCATCAATGGTACAATGTGCTTTTTGCAGACACGTCAAGTATAGACACATCAAGGCTAGGGTGCACTGCAAAGATGTCAACACATGCATATTTTGCACATAAATTTGTGCTAAAAAAATAATGTGAACCAGGGTTGCCAAAGTAATAGATCGCAATAAAATTGAAAATGTAAAGTAAAGTCAGTAAAGCTCCTGGATCTGCAACAGGGAAAAAGTAAACCTCCCTGACGACATAAGCTAACGCTAGCTTTTTAAATATTAGCCTCATGGACACAGACAGCCCAATGACCGTGTGCTGTCGGTCTGAGCTCCCCCGCCAAGAAGCGTTCCCAGGTGTGTAGTTCAGAACCAAGCAACATTTTGTTTTACTGCGGTACGAATCAGCACAGGAAAATGTTAAAAAGGCTGACTGTTCAGTTAAACAATAACTAGTAAAGCAACGAAACAAACCAGTGCAGCCCCCATTACACCACCATTTAGTTGTAAAGCTATTGGAGGCTCAAGTGGCTACTACAAACAAAGGGTATGGTAGACCCAACTGAAGCTGACAATTAGAGCAGAAAAAGTAGGAACCCTGCTGCTGTTGCTGATAACTAAAGACAATATGATGCAAAATTACCAGAAACACAGAAATTATATAGGGTTGCCGCCGAATGCATTGACATGAAACAGATCCTTAATTTGCATGCGCCAGATACATGTTTGCTTTAAAACTATTTTAGTTTCTAATGATTTGTTAATGCCATGTTCTGAGCATTGAGGGTTTTTTTTTTACATGTTTTTGCCATTTATAATACATTTAAAATGTGCAGTAAATGTTTGGGTTTTTTTCAAAACGCTTGTTTTTTTAGGCATGTTATTTAACTAAGAGTATCTCTTGTTAGATTAAGCGACTAATCTGAAAAAAATAATCGCCAGATTCATCAATTACTAAAACAATCCATAGCTGCAGCCCTAGCTAGCACTGCACTCGTTATTGTGACAGTCTTAGGTTAGAGTTGGGAGGGGGTTTGCAAAGTGAATTTAGTGATTTTAGATTTTTTTTTTTGTTTCATTTTAAACTGGTCTAAATTCTTGATTAGAACCACAATAATCTATAATTGCCAAATCATACGTTTTCTTGATGCTGTTCAACAAAGAGTGATTTATAGGCTAAATTTAGTGTGTCACAGAATTTTGATAATCATGTCTCTTTATTCAGTTTGGGAATTAGCATCAAGCTCTATAATCATATACTGAATTCTTGCATATCTCACTGATTCAAGTGAAGACACTACCGTGCCAAACTAACACTGCTGACCTGTTATGTCCCTGAAAAGGTACTGTCCACATTTTTATACTTCATTTAAACTTATCTGGGGTCAAGCTTAGGAATAATGGAAAAAGGAAGTCAGCAGATACCAGCAACTGACAGCATATTTTAACAACCACAGCACATTAACATGGTAATGCATATTTTTTACTCATAAAATTAAGAAAATTGGTTGTAAATTAACTTTAGAATTAAAGTGTTTATCTGTTTGTAATTTCCAACCTTGCAAATCCTTACAGTAACCTTTCAGATTAAGATATTATTGTTATTCATGGTCCAAAAAGGTCTAATGTTGTGATTAATAAAACCTGGAAACCAGTAATGTCTCTGACTCATGAGTTTTAGGAAACCATTGGGTTTTTTTTGTCTTCGTATCTAGTTGGATGTAATTCTTACCTGTGCCTTTATTGCGATCCACAAAGCAGTACTTCAGCTCATATTCTTTTAGGATTTCATGGACTTCCTGTAACGAAAAAATAAATACTAGTCAAAATATGCTTTACACAATACTATCAAATTTTCAGTTTGAGATTTTTTTTAATTGAGTCCAAACGCCTTAATTCAGTCAAAATTATGAATCCTTCTTAATCCACTTGATGACACCAACAAACCCTAACCCTGAATGATATCATTGCCTAAAATATAAAGTAAGATGGCAACTATTTTCATCTTATTTACATTTAAAAACAAAAAAAGTCCAAACTCATTGCCACAGTTCAGAGCCCTTTATCCCAATAAGGCAATTCGGTTTACAGCACCAAGTCTTACAGGCAGTTAAACCCAACAATAAAAAGATAGAAAAGCCCAGTACCACCCACACCGTGCTTGTTCTCATTTTAACCGACTCAAACATTCGCAGCGAATCATTTTCTGTTATTATCCTCAACTCGCTCCTGATTGCTACAACCATTCCTCAAATGGACGTCAGGCTTATTTAAAACATTAAAGTAATGATTACCACTATAATTAACAAAAAAAAGACTACCCTGGCTGTTCAATAACTGAAATGATAAAAGCTAAGACGTTCTGCTAATCATAGTAACGAAACACAGGCAAAAAGTCTTTCATGGTTCTTTTATTAAAGGGAGAGAAATTACAGAATTTTTTAAACAAGTAGCTACTTCGTAATAATAAAGTGAATTTGTGAAGATGAAACCCTTCCTTTTGTCAGCCTTTTAAGGACAGCTGCACCCCAAGCCACAGAACGCTGATGCTTTAAAGCCATGAATCAGATCTTCCTCTCCAGCCAAATGCATTTGTCTCTTTGGTGACTGGATATGATGAGGTGGGAAAAGACGAGAAGCAGGAAGACGCAATAGTACAGCAAGAGATCCTTACACTGTTGCTCACTGCTAAATTCTCTTGGCTTCAGTTCCTTCCTTTATAGTTTCACAGCGATCTAGCCATACAGCTTCCTGTCCACACTCTAGTAAATTGGAGTACAAAGTGTTCAGAGGTAGGAACAAGTGTCTTTTTAGACGTGTCTTGAAAAGCCACATTTCTCAGTGTGACATGGTTGTACAGAACAAAGATAAACTTAAAGTAGATCCCAATGTTAGAGCCTTCTATGTATAAATACAGATTAGCCATTTACTAAAGGAAAGCGAAAAGCGAAAGCTAGCAGGTAGTCCAAACACCTCAGAGCAGATTTATACATTCTTAAAATCAAATCAATTTGTAATATATTGGGTCGATAAAGCTTTAAACCAGTATTACAGATCTATCGTTATTTACACTGAAGATTGCAGTTGGTTAGGGTCTATTACATTGACCCTCTCAAACAATAGCATGTAAGCTAATCCCTTCTGAAGAGGTCTGTCAATGAACCCGTGCCTTCATCTCTAGATTTTAGATTTTCTAGTGCCAGAATACAACAGAATTTACATAGTTACCTATCGTATAGGACAGGTTTATAATTAGTTCTTACATTAAACTGATCAGCCTTATGTCGCTCTGTATTAGTTAGACAACAGAATGTAATTTCTGTCTCTATATGGTCTCTCTCTGTTCTTAGTTATGGGATGGTTCCGCCTCAAAAGACAATTTTACAAAGTTACACTTTTAAAGCACTATAATATTCCGTTCTACTGTTCTTAAGGTTAAAAGTCTCTGTAATAATGAGTTCTTCAGCCATGAATTACAGCAAGTCATTAGGATTAAAGGTCAGGGAGGAACTTTAAATCAAATACATTTATTCTTCCTGGAACAAAAAAAAAATTCTGATACCTAGAATGGCATTCTTCCCATCTTCAAGAAAATAAAACAGTTCCTCTATCTCAAACATCATTAAATAATCTAATATTATGAGATAACATTGGTATGGTAATAGCTGATATCGTAATGAAGTAGGAAATTTGTTTCCTTTTAATAACAGTATTTGTGTTTTTGGGGTTCTGACTCAAAGCAGCTTGATACATTGGCAAAAGACTACATTTGTAAATACTTTGTCACATTTATAGATATAAAACTGCCACAAAATATTGTAATAACCTAAACTTCATCCCTAGAAAAGACATGCTTGCATTTCATTCAGGCTGAGAGCGAGCAGGAGAGAAAAAAATAAAGACGAGTTTATTTAGCACGTTTATAGATAAGGGAAAAAGCACTTTATACAAATACAAAAAACATAAAACAAAAAAGCTTTATACTGTGAGAAGCACTGCATAAAAACAAATGCAAAAATTAAAATGCAAATGTAATCTTAAATGTCATGCTTCTATCACTCAGTGGTCAGGCAAGCAGGCCATTAATGAGATTCTTTGAAAGCTGCAGTAAAACGTTTCAGTCCTGATTTAAAGGAGGCAACAGCTTCTGCACATCTCAGGTTTTCATGGAGTTTGTTCCAGAGCTGAGGAGCATAGAAACTAAATACTGCCTCACCTTGTTTACATCTGATCCTTACACCGCTGAGTAAGCAGGTCTCTGAAGACCTGAGGGGTTTACATGATTCATATTTGACAACTCCGAAATTTATATCAGACCATTTAGTGCCTTGCAGACCACTGGCGAAATGTTAGAGTCCTTTTACAAACAGGGAGCCAGTGCAGTGATTTAAGGACTGTTGTGATATGATCAATATGTTGGTCAGGACTCTGGCAGATCGGATGAGCTGTAGTTACTGGATTTAATTTTGCAGAGACCTGTAAACAAATGATTACAGTATTTCAACCAACTGCAAAAGCATGCCCCAGTTTTTCCAGTGTCCTGTTTTGACATGAAACCATTTTATTCTGGCAATGTTTTTAAGACGATAGTAAGCTGGTTTAGTAACAGACGCGTTGTGGTAAAGATTTAGGTCTGTGTCCAGAAGGTTTCTTGCATGCTTCGTCTGTCCTTAGCTGTATTGAATATAGATGGTGATCTCTATTCTTAAAATGTTGGGAGCATAAACAATGACTTATGTCTGCTTATTAAGCAGGTAACAGGAAGGCTAAATAAGGTACAGCAAATGTTTTCGTTGTAGTCTGAGGTTTTCTGCTACTTTCTTGATGGATCTACCTTCTCTAAGGAATACACACCTGGACTGCTGTTTACTAACTGTGCTAAACATTTATATACGATGCTAAAGATGGTTTAAAATGTCAACTCGGTTTTACAGTGTTATAAATCTCATCCATGCACAGTGACATTGCCTCTGCTAACGTAAATAACAAATGTCTGCTTACAGCAGAAGATCCGAAGTTTCTTTACAGACAAAGACACAATGAGAGAAAGCTACTGCGGGTAACATATTGACTGCTCGCAACTTCTTAAAAAGACATCAGTGATAAAAGTTTAAGCCAACCCTTCAAACAAACCTACATGACCTACTAGTGTAATAAATAATTTTGGCCCAAACTGTATAATACTGTTAATTTTGCTACATAAAGGGAATAAATACAAACTCGTATGTACACAAACATTGATATAATGGAAAGATTAATAAAAGAGCATTAATTTGAAATAACATTTTTCAAGAGCTGATGACCCTTTAGAGGACACTGCTCTTTGTTGTCAGGTAATATTAAATGTGCTTATTCAGTGTCAGAAAATAAAGGACATGTTTTCTGCTTCTATTCAACTAGGAAAATAAAGACTTGAACTCTGCATTGTAATAATGATGCAATTTATGATCATATTCTCATAAGCGGGTGAAAGCAGATTTGACGTGTTTTGGGACATTATGTGGGCTGGCTGTCCACTCCAGTCATTGTTTTACATAAAAATTACATATACAGAGCGGCAATAAAACAAGTGTTGGTGATTTGTTACATTCTGCTGCTGTTCTTTGCATCTAACCAACAGCCAGCCCACTCCTGTTCTCAGAGCTGACATGTTACACATCATGGATCGATAAATCTTTTCAGAACAAATTTAAGATGTTATTGTCTGCCAAACATTTCCTCTCTGGAACCTTCTATCCCCACCATGTTTACTGCAAATTAAGGAATAAAAAAATAAAAGCATCAGACATCAACTGAAAGGATCAATATTTCAAACTGTTTTATTTCACACAGACACTTCCAGAGCACTTTGTGATGCTAAGACAAAGTCCATGAGTGCTTTACTCTGTATAGAGCTGTTTCAATGTGCATCCCTTTGCTCTCTGCACTTCGACTGGACTGAAAGGTAGTTTCTCACAACATATAACAAGATATTTAGAGACTATGTAAGACCCTAAACAAAGCTGCTTCCCTTCTGAGCTTCGAAGTCTAACTATTTAGACCAAGATGCCATTTTTATTGCCAGTCTGTGCCCTTTTTTCAGTCTTTAAACTTTCAATTTACATATCTATTTACATTGTTTAATTATTGAATACTGGTGAGGGAACCCAGTAATGGGTTCAAGCTTATGTTCAGCACAGACTAAAGAACAGGAGGTACTCTCACTTTGCATAAAGCATTAGAGATCACTGAGAAATCAGGAACCGCAGTCGGTAGACAGCTACAGGACTCTTAACAATGAGACTCCAGAACTGCCTGTAACACTGTTGCTCCACTCAGGAACGGCAACAACCACGGTACATCTAAAATAATGACAATATCATTAAAGTTAAATATTTTTTTGTCACTCATTTCAGAAAGTGAAACTCGTATATTATATAGCTTCTTTACAAAGAGTAATGAATTATTTCTTGTAGTTTTGATGATTATGGCTGACAGAAAATGAAAATCAAAGATTCATTGTCACATAATTTGAATATTACATTAGAAAAAAAAAGATATTTTAAACAAATGTCAGGCTTCTAAAAAGTATGATCATTCCTTCGCACTCAATACTTGGTTGGGGCTTCTTCTGCATGAATTACGTAACCCTTGTGGAGGGTCTCGTTGACTGTCTTCTGGACATCTGTGAAGTCGTCCCCATGAATGTGTAGCCTACTGACCCGGACAGAGATCATTTAGTGGCTCATGAAACCTTTGCAGCTGTTTTGAGTTATTAAAGCCTTTTTCCATGCGCACTGGCCGGCTCCACTCCACTAAGCCCATTTTACGATCATTTCCATTGCTGGCTTTTCTGACAGGGTACTGGATGATTTGGTACCTGCCTGGGGGCAGGTCCCATTGGGGCTGGGCAAGGCTGAAATGTGATATAAACAGCAGTCTGTTCACTGATTGGCCACTGGCCAGCTGTATGAGTCCGTGAGCAGAAAAATAGCCGCCACTTTCCGAACTCGCTACATTACAGGCAAACCATGGAATCCTCACGAGCAACCAGAAACTCTATCCCTTGGTGCAACGATGAGGTTGAGGCTTTCTTATGCATCATTGGAGCTCAATGGTTTTTTTCGAAAGATGACGTTTGTTTGGGTCGCAAGGTTATGAAGCATGTGGAGGTGGCTTTAATCCACACTTCCAGCCGTCAGAGAATCAATGGAAACAACAGGTTTCGTGCTGAGCAGAGTGAGGTCCAGCAGAGTGGAGCCGTGAGTGGAAAAGAGGCATTAGGTAATTATGGTGACAAAATGAGTTTCCAATATTTCACTTTTTCACAATATTCTAATTTTCTCAGACACTGAATTTTGGGTTCGTGTAATGAAACTATATATGAATTTCACTTAGAAATTTTAATTTCAAGTGACAAAAAATATTTTTTAAGATGTACCTGTATGCTGTGTGGTGCACCAAATGCAAATTGTAAGTCTGCATGTGTACCTAACTGTGTCCAATTGGACCATTACTTCTTGGTACTCAATATGGTAGTTAACTTTTTTTCCCCAGTAATAGTAGTTGACCAAAGCAGTTTCCCTGAGCCAAGCAGTTCTGTAAATATTTCCTGTTCATTCTTAGCAATAACAATCACTCTGCAGGATTGAACATTTTAAAAACCTGACATTTCAAGTTAGTTCAGCCAGTATCACCGTGAACAGCCTACAGCCTATTTCTCTGCAAGCATGTGTGAGCGCACCTATGGTGAAGCTTGAAAGTAAACTGCCTTGAGAGCACATGGCTTGATAAAGAATGTTACCGCATCCTGATCTTGCACCTGGCAGAACTACATGTAGGTTCAAGCAGTTAAAAAAAAGAATCACTAGTACGACTCCAAACAGCTGATAATGACCTTCCCACCTCTCTGCTCCATGATCACTACACACTGCCGCTGCCTCAAGCTGTAATTCACTGCTCAACAGCTGCGGAACAAGATGAAACACACCATCTACCTTAGCAGCCTTATCTAAATTGTTATTCCAATTGAAAACTACTGCTGTGAAATTCTGCATTCAATAATGCATATTTCCTTTAACTTGATTCATAATACTAAGTTCGATATTATAAGAGCAGATTCACATTGGAACTAAGGTTAGATTAAAAAAGTAAATATTTTGGGATGCAGAGGGGAGAGTTGCAGGTGTTATGGGATGTATGGGGTAGCTGATAAGCTCTAGTTTCTCATCACAACACAATGACTTGGAGTCTGGTACATTAAAACAGCTGACAGGGCAGCATATCAATCATTAAAAAAATATTTTGAACAGAAAAATAAAAATAGGTCACATATGACAGCTCTGCAAGCGATGTGTTCCAAGTCTAGACGAAAAAAAATGTGCTACTCCTGTCTTTTTGTCCCCCAACATGAGCGCATTTTTTCTTTACAACTACAGCTCTGATCATGCTTCTGTCAACAGCCTTTCTTTAGAGTATAAAATAAAATTTGGTAGAATTTCTCACCAGTTGTTTCACTACATTCTGATCAGCTTTGTGGTGTGTAACACAGGCTGCTAAAATTCATTCATTATACACATAATTTTCACAAAGTATTTCCAACCAATGAAACTACAATTTGCTTCAAGTGAATATTTAAAATTAAGATTATTTCATGTCAAGATTTTGAACCCAGATAGAAATCCTGACTCTCGGGGCACATGGTTTTCAAACTCCACAGATATAATTCAGTCAAATAATATCTAACTAGAACTATATTTGCAAGTTTGTTGAAAAGGTTCAAATGTAATGATAATGGTAGATTTGTTGCTTGTGGTCCCTCAACTCCACCTGTTAATCGACATGTTTGGAAAATCACTTTGGGATAAATATGCTGAGGATGATCAACAGGAGTAGAAACACTAAGGCCTTGCGCAAATGGGAAGCAATTAGTCAGTTAAACATAAATTAATCTGATGCATTTATTTGCAATAAAACTATAACTCCCCCTGTCGCTAACGGATCTTAAAAACCTTTTATATTCCATCCCTTATTTGGTAAGAACTGAGCTCCGTGTTTGTCTGCGTTTGTGACAGGTGGCTCGAACCATGCACAGCACGGATCACTGGCCCATTAAATGGCTGCCAGGAGAGCTTCATGGAAAAAGTGCATACTCACACATTGCAAGCAGGCAAACACAAGTGTGCAGATGTCTTTTCTTCTTTGAGCTTCTTTCTATCTCTCAAACCCTCGTTGTGCCTTCACACCTTGAACAGTATACTGCACCCCGTCTCTCCAAGCACACAGCTAGGACTGCTTTAACAAGTGTGTTTCGAGTCCTCTACCACTCTGTTCTTCTGTTTTTCTTTAAAAATTCTGGCTTCATACAATAATTTCCTTCTTTCCTTTGCTTTTCATTGCTGGGAAATAGTTTTGCTTTTTTTGATAAAATTTTTCACGATAGTAATTGCCTGTCTGCAAAAGCACACTGAATCAAATTTCCTTCCTTTACTTTGATTTAAAAAGAGTGAGTGACACCTTACTTTGCTGTTAACACTTTGTCCTCTCCCCATCCGCAGATACTGTGCTAAATTACAGTTGCCATAAACACATGATGCACTGGAGCTGGGGAGCAACAGTAGAGATTCGATGCCAGTAAAAAGCTCAGCAACAACAGAGTCTAGGAGAAAATATCAGCCTTGTTCAGATTGTACCAATTAATCAGCCAGTGACCAAAATCTGAGATTTATGCTTTAAATGGAAGTTTCTGTAAAGTTATCCTTTTGCAAGGGACAGTTCTATTTGTTGTTGTTGTTTTCTCAGCCAAATAATGTAAGTTTTACCACACAAAGTGGTGGTATGATTGATACATCCAGCTGTCACGACATGCAGGACATATCAATCCGCCTAATCAGCGACTTAAAAGTCTGCTCCAAGAGTGGAGTAAAGGTTTGGATTTTGTAACAGACCAGATGCTTAGATGTACTGTGATAAGGAAAACGTTGTCCCACTCACTATTCTGGTATTTATGACCCTTTTCCCATGGGCTCTACTTTGACCGGCTCCACTCCACTCAGCCCGTTTTGAGACTGTTTCCATTACAGGCTTTTCCGGCTGTTCACTGATTGGCCGGAGCCCACAACGCTGATGGCTGGAGGTCGGGCTTCAAGCCATAACTGCAGCTGTCAGTGAGTCGACAAACAGCTTTCATGTGGAGGAGAGCGAGATCGAGCAGAGCCGTGCAGTGCTGGAACCATGAATGGAAAAGAGGCATAAGTAGATACAGAAATGCTGTAACTTATTAATGCTAACTGACCTAAAACAGGAAATATTTATGTTAAGTGTCTTTTTAAAGTGTATGTAATCATCTTGTTTTAACTGCCTATTTTATTAATTTATTAAAGGTATATAAATTTACAACAGCCTGTGTGTTTTTCTGACAGTTTTGGACACGAGAATATTTAAGACAA
Organism: Crenichthys baileyi; assembly: GCA_036173005.1. Taxonomy (NCBI): domain Eukaryota; kingdom Metazoa; phylum Chordata; class Actinopteri; order Cyprinodontiformes; family Goodeidae; genus Crenichthys; species Crenichthys baileyi. Next base: position 23,642 of record JAHHUM010000737.1, on the reverse strand, counting down.
TTTTAATAACCCTGAAATACTCAATTAATATAACCAAATAAAACAAAAGACAAGAACATTTAACAAGAAAAAAAATTTTACTAATTAAAATGGCAAAACCTGTGTATTGGTGTATGAAATCATGTGTACATGATTACAACATTGTTACCTAACACTTTCAAGGAGGTTTGCCATGTTTAAACCTCAGAAATACAGTTTGTTGTGCTCCTGACTGTTGAAGTGATGGTGATGGTCCAGAAACTGTCCGAGGCCTACCGAACAAATATTGCAGCTTATGATTCTGGTAAGAGATTAAAAAAAGGTTTAAAAATAATCTGAAATCAGTTGTACAGAAAATAGTCTTAAGTTCATTATTGCCTGATCTACATGAAGATCACAGTACAGCAGTAGAAAAGTATTTTATTGCAAGTAAATGCATCAGATTAACTTATGTTTAACTGACTAATTGCTTCCCATTTGCGCAAGGCCTTAGTGTTTCTGCTCCTGTTGATCATCCTCACCATATTTATCCCAAAGTGATTTTCCAAACATGTCGATTAACAGGTGGAGTTCAGGGACCACAAGCAACAAATCTACCATTATCATTACATTTGAACCTTTTCAACAAACTTGCAAATATGAAAAAGCCAAGCCTGAAAACAATGATAGTACTGTGTTTTGTGTCAGAGCTTTTCCTGCGTCAGTGTAAAAGAAATGTAACGTTGCTTAATCAAACTGCTTCTTTTTCTGGTGTTCTGTTCTCTTTAATGTTTTTCCCTCTAAGAAATCTGTTTGGTTTGATCTCGGCGAGGGCAGAACCAGTGGGCAGACGGGAGCAGATGGTTTGCCCTGAGACGGGACCGATTCTGCTGTCAGTCAGTGTGACCCCACTTCCCTCCCTCCTCTCCACACCCACCAGTCTCTGTATGGCTCTGGCCCTGAAGCAACGGCACTCAGACTGAAGGTCATGTTTTTTTTCTTCTGAAATAAAAATCACTCACTTTGAAGATATAAGAGTCCAGTTGTCACAAAATTTGCAGATATCCATCATTTCTGCTGCTTCTGACTTGTTGGCTTCTTACAGAATGAGGTCCATTAATAGCAGCAAGCGATTGTGAATTCTTTTTTCGTTTTTTTTTTACGTGTCCTGTTCAGCAGAGTAGCACTCAGAATTGTTGTCTGAGTGCCAAGGAGAAGCCCAACAGATTTACTTTTACAAGTGGAGCATTACAACTAGCGAAATAATGTTCCACGTGATATATAACAAAAAAACTTTATTAGAAACTGCTTTGGGAATATTTCAATTGCAATGTATACGGAGACAGATACGAAAAGGAAATAAAAACAGCAAGAAAGGAAGAGAGGTGGAGCAAAAAGGAAAAGGGGAGAGAAGGAGAAAAGAACAGAGGTGAGAAAAAAGGGTGAAGAGTTTACAAGATAACACCCTAGAAGACTCCTTCTACTGCTGCAGAAAGATAGAACAGCATTGTTACCAAAAACTGCATGATACTAATGAATGCAAGATGTATTTGGTGGTAACTGCTGCTCAATATAGAAAATCAGTGTATCTGTTAACACCTGAATCCAAAGACCTGTGGGTGTAAGTGTGAGCACGGTTGTGTATATAAGGTTTCTCCATAAAAATATGCAATAGCGAGTGTGAGGAGCCACAGACCTGACCCCTGGACCCAAGACAGACATTTATGAGATCTGAGCCACAGACATCCAAAGCCACCCGGAACACAGGAACCCCATGAGGACCACCTCAAACCCCCAGGGAAGAGCAGAGAAGAGCCCCAGGGGAACCACCCGGCAGCCACAGTGCAGAAGCCCCAGGGACAAGTAGTGACAAGCCCACAGGCCCTGCCGGCAGCCGTCTACACCGGTGCAGATCCAGCCATGGACGCAGAGACCCGAGACCCTAGGGCACATCACCCCCCAAGCAGGGGCCTGACAGAGCCAGGGGGCCCAGGACCCAGCAAGCAGCCACCAGGACCCAGCAAGCAGCCACCGGGTGCAAGCCAGCACACACCAAAGCACCCAGCCCCAGACACAGAAAACCACCAATACACCAGTGAGCAGAGACACCAGCCACTGAAAGGAGTGTGGCAGGGAGGAAATAGGCCCCACATTTGATGGGGGGCCTAAGCTGATCCAGGAGAGGGAGCAGCCTAAGACCCAACCTTACATAAAAACGCACACAGTCACAATCACACATTACCACCCTCATGTGTACACATAAAAACATTCACACCCATACACCCAACGTAAAGACACACAACAATGGACGTTATACAGTCACTCACACTTCCCATACATACACTATACTCCCAGGTGCGGGTTCCGATACCCCAGAGGGGCAACCAGCCCCCAGACCAAGGAGGTGGTTCCCTTCATTCCGGGGTGAAGACAGACAGGCACCAGCCCAGACTAGTGCCGCCAATGCCCGAACCCGAACGACCCGGCCCAGACCAGACCCCAACCAACCCCCGTTCCCATCTGGAGAGGGGGTCATAAACAAAGCCTGCTAACTAGAGTCCCAACCCCCCAATGAATTCTGATCTTAACCCCATTAACTCCCCACCCCCAATGAACCCCAACATGAAATTCCCCAAAGGACACTGATATCGAACACATGCCCCAGAGCCCAAACGGCATAAATCCCCTCAACACAGGGGCAAAACCCAAGAGACGAGCTCCACCCTCGAAAAGCCAATGAAGACACATTCACACAGCGCATGTGTCATGTGGCCTAAAATTTTTATTTTTTTTTTACCAGCTCATTTATATAGCGCCAATTCAAAACACATGTCACAAGGCACTTCACAAAAGTCAATAAACTCAGCTAATATTTTAATTAAACCAATATGGTAGTCGGAATCTTTGAAGTAAAGAGAAGAATATGTCATTGTAGAAAGATCAGAAAGGCATTCAGTTCACCAGTTCTTTTAGGTTTCAAATGACAAAACCTACAAAAAAATTTAGTCTATTTTCACCAGTAAGAGCAGGATTTGTATCACTCTTCAAAAAAGCGATCTGTATTAATTAATTAAAAGCAGATTTGGGTTCACCAAACTCTGCTTCTTAGTAAAAGTCACTGCATAGATTGGGTTTTATTTCTCTGAAATAACTAGCTTGGTTATTAAAAGACAAATAATTTGTGTTGTTCCCAACATCAAACATTGTAAAAAAAAATTTAAATATCAGGATTATTTTTGCCCTCATTATAAATAAAAAGTCTCCATCCGCATTAACCACCTTTCCTGGTGAGCCAAATCTTTGTCATTCTTGAACTGAGGTTGGGGCCCATACAAAATCAGTCCAGGGGCCGCAAATGGCCCCAAGGCTGCACTTTGGACTGCCCTGGTCTAGCCTCCAGCCCAGCAGGGTCCAATAGTTCACTCAGGAGAAACACTGAAGGTAAAAAGAAAGAATTTATTAGCTATAACCAGAATTCCCTTTAAAATGGCCTGGTAGGGTTCGTGGTAACACGACAGGCTACAGATAGTCTGTTTTTAAAAAATCAAGACAAGGACAAATTAATTCTGAACTAGTTAAACATAAAAACTCAATTGTTCTAATGTTACTCAAAAGGTGGAACTTGGAACTGCGTAGACAATCAGTGACCACCATTAAAATTAGTTTTAAACCAGCACTGTTTAGTTATAGCATCTCACACTGAAGATACACTGCCTGGCCAAAAAAAAAAAGTCTCCACCAAAAAAAAAATGGCACACACTAATATTTTGTTGGACTGCCTTTAGCTTTGATTACGGCAGGCATTCGCTGTGGCATTGTTTCGATAAGCTTCTGCAATATCACAAGATTTATTTCCAACCAGTGTTGCATTAATTTTTCACCAAGATCTTGCATTGATGGTACTGTTGCTGAACCCAGACCTGACCAACTGCAGCAACCCCAGATCATAGCTCTGCCCCACCAGGCTTGTATAGGGGGCACTAGGCATGATGGGTGCATCACTTCACCTGCCTCTCTTCTTCCCCTGATGTGCCCATCACTCTGGAACAGGGTAAATTCTGGACTCAGACCATATGACCTTCTTCCATTGCTCAAGAGTCCAATCTTTATGCTCACTGGCAAATTAAAGACTTTTTTCTGGTTACCCTCACTGATTAGTGGTTTTAAGGCTACACAGCTGTTCAGTCCCAATAGTCCCAACTCAATCCCTTGAGTTTCCTTTGCATTGCGCGTGTGGAAATGCACTTAATTTCACTATTAAACATTGCCTGGAGTTCTGCTGTTGTTTTTCTTCAATTTGATTTCACCAAACGTTAAAAGTGATCGCCGATCACGATCATTCAGGATTTATTTTCCGGCCACAGTTCTTTCTCGAAGACGATGGGTCCACACTATCCTTCCAGTTTTTTATAATGCGTTGGACAGTTCTTAACCCAATTTTGGTAGTTTCTGCAGTCTCCTTAGATGTTTTCTCTGCATGATGCATGCCAATGATTTGACCCTTCTGAAATAGACTGACATCTTTTTCACGACCAACGGGATGTGTCTTTCGACATGGCTGTTTAAGAAATGAGAAGCAACTCATTGCACCAGTTGGGGTTAAATAACTTGTTGCCAGCTGAAACATAATCACCCATGCAGTAATTATCCAATAGGAGGCTCGTACCTATTTGCTTAGTTAAATCCAGGCGACAACATTTTTTTTGGCCAGGCAGTGTATTTCCCTGACATCTGGAACTCCACACACCACCAGCAAAACAAAGTAAAACAATCACAAGCAAGTTATATACAGGGGTTGGACAATGAAACTGAAACACCTGGTTTTAGAACACAATAATTTATTAGTATGGTGTAGGGCCTCCTTTTGCGGCCAATACAGCGTCAATTCGTCTTGGGAATGACATATACAAGTCCTGCACAGTGGTCAGAGGGATTTTAAGCCATTCTTCTTGCAGGATAGTGGCCAGGTCACTACATGATACTGGTGGAGGAAAACGTTTCCTGACTCGCTCCTCCAAAACACCCCAAAGTGGCTCAATAATATTTAGATCTGGTGACTGTGCAGGCCATGGGAGATGTTCAACTTCACTTTCATGTTCATCAAACCAATCTTTCACCAGTCTTGCTTTTGTATTGGTGCATTGTCATCCTGATACACGGCACCGCCTTCAGGATACAATGTTTGAACCATTGGATGCACATGGTCCTCAAGAATGGTTCGGTAGTCCTTGGCAGTGACGCACCCATCTAGCACAAGTATTGGGCCAAGGGAATGCCATGATATGGCAGCCCAAACCATCACTGATCTGCCCCCATGCTTCACTCTGGGCATGCAACAGTCTGGGTGGTACCCTTCTTTGGGGCTTCTCCACACCGTAACTCTCCCGGATGTGGGGAAAACAGTAAAGGTGGACTCAGAGAACAATACATGTTTCACGTTGTCCACAGCCCAAGATTTGCGCTCCTTGCACCATTGAAACCGACGTTTGGCATTGGCATGAGTGACCAAAGGTTTGGCTATAGCAGCCAGGCCGTGTATATTGACCCTGTGGAGCTCCCGACGGACAGTTCTGGTGGAAACAGGAGAGTTGAGGTGCACATTTAATTCTGCCGTGAATTGGGCAGCTGTGGTTTTATGTTATTTGGATACAATCCGGGTAAGCACCCAAACATCCCTTTCAGACAGCTTCCTCTTGCGTCCACAGTTAATCCTGTTGGATGTGGTTCGTCCTTCTTGGTGGTATGCTGACATTACCCTGGATACCGTGGCTCTTGATACATCACAAAGACTTGCTGTCTTGGTCACAGATGCACCAGCAAGATGTGCACCAAGAATTTGTCCTCTTTTGAACTCTGGTATGTCACCCATAATGTTGTGTGTATTTTAATATTTTGAGCAAAACTGTGCACTTACCCTGCTAATTGAACCTTCACATTTTGCTCTTACTGGTGCAATGTGCAATCAATGAAGACTGGCTACCAGGCTGGTCCAATTTAGCCATGAAACCTCCCACACTAAAATGACAGGTGTTTCAGTTTCATTGTCCATCCCCTGTAGCTCTAACCTGTGGAGTGTGGACATATTTTCGCATAATAGCCTTCTGAATAGTAATAAAATCATGACAGGCATAAATATTCGCACCCCTTAGATGACAACCCCTCTAACAACATTTCTTTGGAAAAGACACAGGCCCAGGGCATCATAGATCCCCTACCATAATTAATAGTTTGGCCACAAATTGTTTCAAGTCAAACATCATTTCTGATTGTAGGAGAGAAAATGCTTTTTTTCCTGGAACGTCTCCTATTAAATGCTTGGCATTTAGATGGTGTAATGGTTGTTATGGAGACATTATTGACCCAGGATGCCACTTTTTGCTACAGTTATTCAACTGTCTGCTTTTTCTTTTTTTGACATCCCTTACCATCCTGCTTGCTGGCTGTGGTAGCAACATACACGCAGTTTCTCATTCGGGCTTGTTGGTGACAGCTCCAGTTGTTTTAACTGTTTTTTTTTTTTTGTTTTATTTTACTCTAACTGTAGATATGTGGAGGTTTAGAGCAATTGGTCCCAATTTTCTGGTACATATTTCCTTATGTACAAAGAATGGAATATTCTCCCCCTTTTTTCCATTTTGTTTCAGTTACATATGTTTCGTACAAATTGTGGGGGGCACCAGCTATTGTAGTCAACGATAGTTTTGTTAAACAATTATTTAAGGTCTGGTGTTTTTAAATAAAAGTATTCTATTAATGTACCAACATGAAGGCCAAATTTTTTATTTGACATGGAAATTTTTGATTAAATGTTAAAATGCTGGTAGGCATAATCAGGCCGCTGAGAAGCCAGTCAGAAACTCAAAAATTCTCTAATTCTCTAATCAGTGAACACAACATGCTTAAGGTTGCTGTAACAACACTCTTCAGCGTAGAGGTTGTAACTGAAGAAAGAAGAGTCAGTGACAGCCATTTTCAGAATTAGTGAGGTGTTTAAAATGTAAAAAGCTTTTTCGAAGTGAAATCTATTGTTACAACGAGACTTTTAGCAGTGAAAAGGCTGATCACAATAAAGCAAAGTTGCTCCGCTGTATTTGTTTGGGTTTTTAACATTTGTAAAAGTTGACTTCAAAATCTCAGAATTTAAGCAAAGATCTACAGTCTTTAAAGAATAAGCACTGAATAGGGGCATCTAGTCATGTTGACCTTGCTGGATACTAAATCAAGTTGAATATGGGAACTCTTTCATCATTTTGTCTTTGTTTTAAAATAGTAAAGCGCTATTTTACAGCAACTGCTCTTTCACACACACATCCCGTGATGTTGCCTGTGGTCCTAATGTAAAAAACAGAATGACCACTTCTATTGCAATTCCTAAAGAGAAATCTGAAATTACTGGGACTGGTATTGGCAAGTCAAAGCTAATTTTTTTCCATATTTCAAAAGGCATATACTGGTGAAGCCTTCCCCTTTATCCTGGTGGAATGACAGATTTCATTGTTTCCAGAGAACAAACCAACATTCCTGAAAGAGATTTATAAACATGGACAGTTGAAAACTTGATGGCTTCAAGCTGGAAATCCTGGCTTACATCAGTAAGCAGCAGTGTGTATATTTCCACCTTGTCATCATTTTTGTGGACTGGCTGCACCATTTCTGGATTAGAAGTGGAATCTTAACTGGTGTGTGTCTCTGACCTGACTGCTTTAAACGTCTACAGGTTTTCTCCCACTGACCTTATTGTAGGCAGTTGAGACAAATGGACCCAGTAGAGTTTCAAATCTGACAACCATTACATCTGACTTATTACCAGTGTCAATTACCCCAAGTCAAACACACATCAAAACGACTGTGTCAGCTCAAAGCACCATCATTTACACCCTCCGATGCAAGCCTGTGCCGCTAATGTATAAACACCAAGGTTGGAGAGTTGTAGTGAAGAGGAACCTCCTGGATCCAAAGCAGTGGCAACAAACCCTTCACCGGCCCCATGACACACATCCATGTACACATGCATGTACACAGAGATAGCAGCTGATGGGAACAGTAGGCAAGAAAGAAAGAATGTGAGCATTACGAGTAAAGAGAATTTACTTTTGTATGATACAAAGACTTCTCTCAATGAAGGGGATACCTGCCGATTAAACCAAAAAAAAAAACCATCTTTCTTCAATATCACACACCCACACACTCATTTTCCTTTAGCCTTTTATCCAATTAGTCTCCTCTTCACTCCAACCGCACTTATTCAGTCAATCCTTTTCTTTCGAGGGTACTTCCAAACCTTTTATCCTGTCAGCACAATTCCCACCTCCGCCATTTACTAGATAAGTTTTGAATCTCAGTGGGATCATGTGATGTGAAAAATATGAGAGCCTATTGTGTTACCAGGTTGCAAAAAGCTGTTCGCAAAGAGTCTGATTTCTAGGTTAATCAAAATGGCTCCAGTTTCTCTTTCCAACCACAACCAGCTTAGAGGCTGGTGCAAAAATACACAACTTACATGCATTACCTGGACTGTCATAGCTGCACTGTAAACCCTGTCCATTATTTAGCTGCTTGAAAAAATAGTGAAAAAATACATTTTAAATGCCTGAAGCATGCAAGAAATTCTAAATATTTATACAAGCTTTTTAACTGAAGAGAAAATTATTGGTTTGGTTTTTCTTGGCCAACTTTGATATCTGGTTTACGTTGGGATTAGTAGACAATACCTCAATCTTTTTTTTTAAAGACTAACTGATAAAACGGGAAAAATGTGCCGTGTTCTTTGATAGAGGTCGTACTTTTAAATCCAACACAAACCTAGGAATTAGAAAATTATTCCCATTTATGCAAATGATATCTCCCCAACAAAAAAAGTGCAAAATACATGCTGTTGATTGCTGTGTTTAAGCACCAAAAACCTTCTGAGTATTTGGTTTTAATACATTTATTGAAAAAAAAAAAAAGTTGAATTTCAGTTTTTTTCACATAACAACCGAGAGCTGGCTACCAAGCAATGAAAAAAAGAAAAATAAGACACCTGCCGTATGTGAGAATCATTGCAATTTGTTATTTCGATAAGAAGGCAAATTGTGGATTTTTCATAAACATTAACATAATTACCCTATATACACTGAACAAAAATATAAACACCCCAAGTAAGATATTGTTCCCATGTTGAGTTAACAACTGTAAATGAGCATTTGCTGACATTTTATTGTACAAAAGTAATATTTTTCTTGATTTGGGTATAATTTTTAATCAAACTTGCTGTCAGTGAGCATTACTCAGTGAGTTGTTTTTTACTGCATGGGTGGGGCATATCCAGTGGGTGATTAGACAAAATGAGCAACAGCTGGACAATCCTTGGACTGGGGACAATAAAAGGCTACCCCAAAATGTCAAATTTTGTCACAAGTCATAATGCCTTGGATGTCGCAAGTTATGCGGGAGCGCACCATTGGCATGTTGGATGCAGGGATGTCCACCAGAGCAGTAGCTGCACGGCTCAATGTTTATTATCGGACCATAGGCCGTTTAAGAGTTCGTTTCCAACAGTCTGGCACTACTGCAAATCGACCTCATCCTCGTCGGCCACGTGTGACCACTCCAGCATAAGATCACCACATCCGGCTCGTCCATCTGCGGGATCGGCTATGAACAGCGACACACACAGCAGATGATGCACAACAGACGCATCACACCTCAGACTGTCCGTAACCGCCTTTGAAAAGCCAACTTGCATGCTCGGCGCCCTTACCGTGATCTGGATCTCACCGATATCCAGCGTAGTACCCAACTCGCACGGGCATGTCCGATGGCCCTTGGCACGCTGGAGAAGAGTGATGTTCACCGATGAACCCAGGTTCCAGTTGTATCGTGCAGATGGAAGACAGCGTGTCTGGCAACGCGTTATGCCCAGGGTTGCCCATGGAGGTGGTGGCATTATGGTGTGGGCAGGCGTCACATACGGGCAAAGGACACCATTTCACTTCATTGAAGGGAACCTTAATGCACAAAGATAACGGGACGAGATTCTCACCCCAATTCTTGGGCCGTTTGTGCGCCAGCATGACATCACCTTTCAACATGACAATGCCCGACCTCATGCTGCTCGCATCTGCATGGAATTCCTTCAAACAGGGGACATTGAAGTTGTGGACTGGCCTGCATATTTGCCAGACATGTCCCCAATTGAGCGTCTTTGGGATGATCTGGATAGGCATGTCCGGGACCGTGTTCCAGTTCCAGGCAATGTGGATCAGCTCCGTGTGGCACTCCAGGAGGAATGGAATAACATTCCGCGGGCCACCATAGACAATCTGATCAACTCCATGCGAAGATGTGTTGCTCTGAGAGATGCAGCTGGCGGACACACAAGATACTGAAGAATCAAGTTCCTCAACCTGACCCCTATCATGTTCAAAGGACTGTCAATCCGCAACAAATGACCATACCACGGTGTTATCAATGGCGATATGAAGATCAGTGGTAACTGAAAATATATTTTGAGTTTCTCTATATATTGCGTAACCAAAATGTTAATAAAACACTTATATTTGACATGGGGCGTTTATGTTTTTGTTCAGGGTATATTAAAAAAGACTTAATATGGGAAAATCCTCATCTTAGATCTTGTAAGACAAAATGGAGTCATTTAAATTTTAAATATAGTAATACTGACAGTCAAAAATTAATAAAAATTGTCATAAAGATATTATTAAAAATAAGTTCGAAGGGTCTGTGCTGAGAGCTTTGGAGCTTCGAAAGGCACTACTCTCCCTGAGGGGAGAAACTCTTCTTCAGTTTGATGGAAGAGTGAAAGTGTGAGTGATTGTCCTGAGTGAGTTGAGCCACTTATAAGACCATTTGATGAGCTGGGGGGATGTCCTCAAGCTTAGGATGTGGTAACCTGATCATCCATTTTGCGGTCTTCATTATCTGTCTGTCTGTAGCAATGCAGCTGGGATACCCCACGGTATACAGCCATGTGTGAGGACAGATTCTGTTCTGAAGTGGTTAAAAGTGTTTGCAGCCAAGGTCTTTGTAGAGACCTTGAAAAGAATAGCCTTTTTTTTTTAAAGTAAAGCATTCAACCATCAGTGAAGATCCTCTGGTAAATGTACTTACGACCAGGCCTACAGGCCAGTGACCAGGCCTACAGTGGTTGTATCATCTAAAAATTCAAGGAGAGCATTCGGGGTGTGCTATGCATTGCACTGAGTACAAAGTAAAGAGGATTGGCCTAACCACACAGCCTTGAGGTACACCTGAGTTGATGAGTAGTAAGTGAGAAGGTCAATTCTGACATGTAGCCTTTTTGTTCATGATCAACACAAGATGCAATGCACGTTTACTTTCTAGCACACCAGTAAGACTGGGTGAGTGAATAGTAGATTTCAATACCTTTGCCAAATTCCCTGAGACATATTATATATTTAAAAAACGACATTTATTTTTGTCTCTAAACAAATAACTGCACATAAAAATGCTTTGAAATACTCCCATGTTGTAATATCTAACCATATTTTTGGTCTGTCTAAAGGTTGCACACTCAGTTTTCAAATTTGCACATCCACTAATCCAATTTCAAGCTAACACTTTGTTTCAGAATACACAACAACAGGTATATTTTTAAATATGTGCAAACCAAAAGACACAGAGAACCTCACCGCAACTGTGCAACATTAAACAGGTAAAATTACAATGAAAGCACACAGGCTCACAGGGGAGAAAGGGGATGCAGGCTGCCCACTGTCAGGAGTTGCACATTACCTGAACATCTGCTCCTGGCACAGATGTACCACAGCATGTAAAGTGAAGAGGAGGAGGAGGATAGGGAGGAGGATGTTGGAAAGAAAACAGTGTTGGAACTTAATGCTTTGTCCAATTTGAATCCATCTGGGCTTACCAGTATGCACAAGCAACTGAATACATACTCACGGTGTTGACGTGGAACATGTCAACATGCGCGCACACACACCTTTTAAAAAGGTTTTTATCTAAGATGCAAATCAATGAACTTTGATCAAACCACTCTCTCATGTTGACAGACAACTACTACCCATTCATATGTAGTCCCATGGATATCATGGAAAACACATTTTTTTCAATGCTGGATGGAATTTTGTGTAGAAGTATATTTTAGTCAAAGCAGGAAAAAGAAATGGGGATCCTGTATGTCTGGTAGTGGTGGAGGAAAACAATATACTGGATTTGATATGATCGAGTAATGGTGCCATTTTATGCACCATTGAATGGTGGGGGGGTAGAGATCCACTAATCACTCCAAGACATGTTGAGCACCATGGCCATGGAGTGATCAGATCAGAGCCTAACCACCAAATGTTAATTCATTTTGTTTTGGATAATGAGGATCTATTGAAGCATTTACATACATCCAAGTCATCTGATTTATGAATTTCTTTAATAATTTCACAGTTGTAGTGTACATACAAAGTACAAACCACGCATCTATGCCATTTCCGCTAAAATGACATCAGCAGCTGACTTTGAATATATTTGATGTTTTGTTCTTGGTTACATGTGCAATGTCTGAAACGAGCACATCGTGACTACTGATTACAAATTTCCACAGCTACTATTGCCTTCTGCATCTATTTTGCTGAAAGCTCAGTTCCCCCAAGAGGTCCGTAGCGCATCACTCAACCTCCGTCTCCTCGCCCTTCGGAGGATTGAAGAACGTGCAGATTTTTTACCAGGTAAGGCGAGGAAGTGAGGTGACATCATTAGAAATGTAAATGGCCCAACAAGAGTTACAGAATTTTCAGCATCAAAGATCTTCTACATTGCCATTAATCAGCCCGTCCTGTCTTAGTCCATCTTACTGTGGTTTGGCTCATCCACAAAACAGAACAAGTCCAAACTGCAACGAATAATTAGGTCTGCAGAGAGGATCATAAGGACTGAGCTTCCCTCCTACCAGGACTTGGTCTAGGGTCAGGAAAAGCGCAGCTAATGTCTCTGCAGACCCCACACATCCTGGACACAAACCGTTTAGACTTTTACCTTTAGGTCTGTGCTACAGAGCGCTGTTTGGAGGAACCGGCCGCCACAGAGACAGTTTCTTCCCCCAGGCCGTCTCTCTGATGAATACAATGAACACCCGATAGCCCAAATACTCAGCTGCTCTGCTGTGAAACAAAATAAGCATATTTGTACTACTACAATCTACCTTTTTTCTTTTCTTCATATAAATATTTAGCTGTACATAACCATACATGTCGATACTGTTCCTTTACCCCTATTTTATTTCCTCTAAAGTTTTATATATTTACACTTTATGACTGTACGCTGTGGAGGCTTGAAACCAAGATCAAATTCCTTGTTTGTGAACAAAATGATGACCAGTAAAGATAATTCATTTCTGGATCATGAGTTATGGCTTATTTTTGCACATTTTTCCTTTCCAATGTACTTTTTTTCTGCCACACTGCAGCTTTGTTTTGGTGATCTGGTTAAAAATCAGATCACCATCAAATATCAAATCAAATACTACCAATCAGTTTGTTTGACCACTGATTTAATTATTTCTCCAGCAAAGATTACAGGAGAAAGAACACATCACACTGTTACCCCCGCTGTGCAAGCCAGAGTGAGCTGTGCATATGGCATTAATAATTCAAACTTCAATAATTAGATCTGGAAACCACTGCTTCCAGTGCTGAATCAGACAGGCCAATAAAAATATATATATATATATATATATAAAACTGATTTAGAAAAAAAAAGATGGAGGCCATTAGAGAAACCTTCAGCTTCTGATAGTTTAGTTACCACATACTTTTAAAAAACAGTAAAACCTCTTTATCTGTTTCTCCAGGTAGATGAGGCTAAGTGCTGTTTCCCCGTCCCTTGGAAGTTGATTTAAAGTCAGAGTAAAAGTTGAATTGTTTTATTCCAAAATAAGAGGGTCCTTTAGCAGGCCGACAGGCAACTTATCTTGACATCTCTATACCCATTTATGTAAAAAAGAAAGTTATCAGCTGCTTCTTTAAGGAAAAAGGAAATTATATGTCAATTTATTATTACTGAGAATTCTAATTTGTTTTTGTAAGAATAATAAAGATCTTTTTATCCACGCTTGCCAAACAGTTTAGGGAAATCCACCAATACTGCCAGCAACAGTGATCAATCAATTATCTGTCCAGAATATAGCCATACGCTTCTTGATGGCAACCAAGCATTAAATGGGTTCTCTATAACTTGCTAAATTTAATTAAATATTAGAGGCTAAATATTGGAGTCCGACTATATAAGTTTGACCGAAAAATCATCAACCAATTCAAGCTTGTGGACTCATTTCATTGAAGCTGTATGTTGTATAATCATTCGAAACTGGAAAAGACCAAAATTATTGACATTCATGACCAAGAGGAGTTCTCACTAGAACTATAAATTAATTTAACCCTGGATTTTCTTAATAGACAAAGTTGTTAGACTGAGAACACAGCCAGCAAGAGTAAAGATACATGCAGATATTTTATTGATTCTGTGTGATAACTCTGTCCATTATGCACATAAGGTAGCAATGGTTATATTATATCTATGATTGCTGATACTTGATTTAATGCTCCAATATTTACCAGCAAACTTTCACTCAGCCTGTAGAATAATGGTGAATGGGTGAATTTCATACATTTGACTTTCGCAACATAGTGGCCAAAAATGACCTAAACTAACGAGAGTGAGTAAAAATGGCTTTCCAACAGTATCCCTTGTAAAGATTGATGCACTTATGGGGGATACACTCATGACAAACAGAGATACTTTTTAGCTCTGCTCACAGTAAATCATTAGAAAACTGTTAAAGCCACTTAAAGAAAAAGATCTGCCTCGCATCCTAGCCACTCAATAGATCCCACAAAGTTCTTTCATTTTCACTCCAGACCCAACACATTCATCTGTCCGGTACTCGTCGTCCTTCTTTCCAATCGCCCACCTTTCCCTGAGACGAAGACCGTCAGTAGACCATATATCTGACATAGTGCGACATGCACTCACACTAATCCAGTCTGCAGCAGAGTGTTCACTACCGTATGGCTAAACGGGGAGACAGAGTTGGATTGAATGTGCCGAGTCACCAAGACATGTTGGATAAAACACCGACTTTCTTCAGTCACTGATCTGAAGGCTTATAAAACATAGCATAATGTGAACATCAGATTAGGGCGAAACGTTACATAAAATTACAGTTATTTTTTAATACACAGACTTAATCAACAATATAGAATAAACACCTTTTAGCAGTAGTTTTTAAGCGCTTATTGCAAAGAATATGATCTATTTTGTCATTCTGCTCTCTATAGAGTAACACAGCATGCATATCGCTGACTGCCTGGACTGCATTCAGAGTTATTTAATGAAGTACCATGCATTCAGACTCTTTATGCGTGCAACATGTTTTGTAACACTTTTAATTTAACATATGTTTTCCAAAGTAAAGATGAGGTAAAGTGGTCGTCATTAAGAAACAAGTTTTTCATTTGCAGAACAGATGATGTCAGCCCGAAGCAACTTTTTCAATTAAACCTTGTTGTTGACATGGAAATCATGATTTTTTTACTTGGACAGGCTACTCATTATCTGGGATTTATGTTTGCTATGAACCCAAAGCAGAAAGACAATCAAAATAATTAAAATGAATTAATTTATCACCTGTCATACCTGCAATGTCATCGCATACTGCACGCTTTTCTAATATCAAGCAGCCCTTACATCTTGTGGCTGTAGTGGTCTTCTTTCAGCCTGCTGACCAGCAACGTACAGCAAAGGAGGGGGGTGGGGCTACACTGAATTACACTATGCTTTATACAGTTGGAGAAAACTGATCAGTTCAGCACTTTCTCTCATTAAAACCATACGAAAGGTATGACGGAACATTTTTCGCGTTATTTGTAACCAACCTTTTAATCCTTGGTAAACCTTGTGTTCAATATTTGAGCATTGTGATGCGGTGTTCCTTTTTCTTTTTATCATCAGAGCATTTCTATCTGACAAATTTCTCTGTAAAACGGTAGCTCCAAACATAAAAGTCACATTCTGAAGCCCATGTCAGCTGAACGGACTCACCACGCACGCAGACAAACGCCAAAACGTCAGAACAGCTCCTTTAAATTGCTCTGCCTTTCTCAAAACTCAGTCTGACACACAAACAAGGTAGAAACACAAAGAAAAGGATTTCCACATCTGCTTCTTCACCTAAATCCAAGAGACTTTTCCCTTTTTCTTCCTTCTACTTGTCATTTCTCACACGCACCATGCAGTCACGCTCTTTCACACTCCCTCTCTCATCGCACTTGCGCACACGCACTGACGCTCCGACCAAGCGTTGGCTCTCCTTGGCAGCGAGCCTCTGGAAGAATGTTTGGCGCTAAAGCCTGAAGGAACACACGCCATCGGCGCAGGCTGGACACGCTGCCTCCTTCAGGCCTGCATGCTGACACAAGTGATGAATGACGCTCAGCAGGGGAAAATCAGAAAGGCCATGTAGTTATAAACAGTGAAGTCACTGTAGTCTTTAAAAAGAAACACACCAACAGTGAAGTACGCGCACGTAAAATAAACAAAAGATAAAGTGATTGGAATCTGAAAGGAGCAAATTGTTTAGAACATTGGCTCCACCTCTTATTTCATCTCA
Source organism: Crenichthys baileyi (assembly GCA_036173005.1). NCBI lineage: Eukaryota > Metazoa > Chordata > Actinopteri > Cyprinodontiformes > Goodeidae > Crenichthys > Crenichthys baileyi. Next base: position 7,042 of record JAHHUM010000737.1, on the reverse strand, counting down.
TATTTCCATTCTTCATTAGCATTTGTGAGAAAAGTTAGTGGTGGATTTATTAAATGAAAGAAAAAGGTGAAGTCTATAAGACATGTCAGCTGATTGCACCGCTGTTTGCTGCTGTTGTACATGGTGGACATGAAAACGTACACAGTGAAAAGTAAGAAACAAAACTGGAAAACTAACAACCAGCACACATACAATATGTAGCAACGGGTGGGTGGGGGGGGGGGGGGGCGCTTCTTACTGCTGGAGAAAACTCAGGTCACTTCGACACTTTCTTCAGTATCTCATTAAAAGGTACTCTCAATGAGGATGGTACTATTGATTCTTTATATCTGAAACTGGATAACTTTTTAAAAGCTTGGAAGAACTTGACACTGGTAAGTGATCCATGTCTAGACTGCCAGAAAGAAATGTCTGGATTTACCATTCCGTCTCCATTTTTACTTTCACTTATGGTCAAAAGATATGGATCATGAGCAAAACAAATTCTAGCAGCTGAGCTGAACTTTCTCTGTGGGGTAGTCGGGTTCAGCCTTAGCTGTGAGTCTGCTGTGCAGTTCGGGTATCTTAACAGGATGCCTTTTAGCCATTTCCATGCGGAGATGTTCCATTTATTCCAACTGGTCAGGAGACCCCAGGCCAGCCCCAGAACTCACTGACGAGACTACAAGCGTATCTCAGTAAATCAGAATATACTGAAAATGTTCATTTTGACTTTTGACATGTCCAGATGGAAAATAACATTAGCATCTCCATAAAGCTTTTCAGCTAAAGGAAACATGAAGTGCACTAAAATGCCTTAGCGGATTGTTGCGCTGACTCTGGCCACAGATAAATGTCTTGTAAAACTCTAAGAAAGTCTTGAATGGGCTTTGCTTCTCAAATATCTCAAGGCGACTGTTATTCCTGTTGATTGTGCAACATTTCCTACAATAATTTTTCCTTCCACTCAATTTTCTATAATATGTTTGGATGTAGCACTCTGTGGACTTTATGATTTATAATCCCTTCTGGAGGGTATGAACAACTAGCTGCTGCACAACTATCAAGTCAGCAGTCTTCGCCATAAATGTGTAGGCTATAAAATGGCTACATCATTCCTCTGGTAAAAATCTTTTTTTCTTATCTGTTTTATGTTACATGCTAATATTCTGAAAAACTGAGTTTGGGATTTTTCTTAGCTATAAGCTATAATCATCAATATTAAAGTAAATGAATGCTTGAAAATCATCACTTTGCGTGAAATAAATGAATCTATATCCCAGTTTTACCTTTTGAACTAGTTTATTGCAAAGATTTAACAAGCTGATGTGATTTATATTTATTGAAATCTATCTGTATTGATCCCTCCTGGCCAGAAAATGAACTGGGAACCCCTCAGAGCAAGCAGGAGGAGAGGGATGTCTGGGTTTTTACTCCTGTGTCTGTTGCCTCTGTGAGCTCATCTCAGATTAGTGGATGACTGGATGGATGGATGGATGAGTAATATCGTTTAATTTCTGCAATATGTCTGTAATGTGAGTAATGTTAGTGATTTGACTTTAATAAAATGCCCTTATCTCACTTAATTTGTAGCCTCTAATCCATTTTTACACATGGTTTAACTCTAAAGTTTGCAGATTTTTACCAGCTCATTCGTTTAGGCAAATTTTTTAATTAAGTGAATCAAATTTTCTTCAATCATAGACGTTGCTTACAAAGATGCATGTAGGCTACTGTTGGTGTGCTGGCAAAAGAAAACAAATGTCCGGCTCGAACTAATCAAATTTAAGACACTTGCAGAGTTTTTAATAAACTGAGTCAGGTGAATTTTATCATCGTTTTAATGTACATAAACAAACATTCTTAAAGTTGCTTTAAAAGTTTTTATCTTATTGGAAAAAACAAACCTTTGGAGCATGAGATAATATGGTCGCCTTCTCCACTGCCTTAATTATAAACTATAACATTGTACGGTTTAAAAAGAGCGACAGTCGATGCAAACTGAACCCCGGAATCGCGCAGTAACTGCCCCGGGTCTCCCTGGAGTGCAAAAACTCAAAGCAAACTGCACATTGTTACTTTTTGCGCCAGTTTCCTGTTGGCGTACCTGGTTGGAGGTGTCGGGCGGCAGGTTTTTGATGAGGATTTTCCTCCTGTTGCTCAGCTCCCTGCGAGTTTTGGCCAGTCTCCTCTCGATCTCCTCCGGCTCCAGGTCCGGCAGGTCGCGGAGGCTGACGCCCGGCTCGGAGGGCTGCGCTGCAGCCGCCGCCACCCCTTCTTCATCCTCCGGCTGCCTGCTTTCGGGGCTGTCCATGTCCGGGGAGAGCGCGCTTTCCCGGGTGAGAGAAGAGTGAACACTCGGCGGCTGGATGGACGACGCTGCCGCCATCTTGGGTAGCTGAGAGAAAAGTGTTTGAAGAGAGAGCGAGGTAGAGAAATACAGACGGATAGAGAAGGACAGAGAGAGAGCAGGTGGGAGGCGTGTGCGTCCCAACAACCCAGGATAAACGCAATAACATTAATTTAAATGACTCAGATCTAATCATTTACCTTTCTTTGGGTGGGAAAATATTTGCAATAAATATATTTACTTTATAGAATCTCCCTTTTTAAATATTTAACGTAGGCTATATTATTTTGGCTTTGGTGGTTCTTATGTAATAGAGCCGTGATTCTAATTAAATCTACAAATGTTTGCATCAGTTTATGAACATTATTTATTAAAAAAAGTTTTTAGATGTCGATTGAAAATAAAAATTGTTAGTTGATGTACGCAGCGTTCACCTTGAACCAGTTGCGCCCCCAACTGTCTGTTCAGTGTATGACAATTAAGATTAGTCAGAGCATTGGTTCATTTGAAGCACCTCATTGTTTCTATGAGCCCCTAAACGTTTATAACCCTGATTTTGGGCAAAAACAAAAAGGGATAAAACAACAAAGGCAAATTTGTTATACTGCTTGGTTTTCCCCAGTGAAGAATTTGGATTTATCCTTCAGTTTTTTCTAATCTAGCAGCACATTTCAAAAAGAAAAGAGAAAATAAGCCTTTCAGCGAGAATTTTTTTAGCCCCCCAAGCTTCCCCTTCTCCCCCGTCCTTATGGGGCCCCATGAAGGGCTGCATGCCTTCCCCCTGCTATCCAAGTCATCCAGTGAATGCCAAAACCTAAAAACCGACTGACCAGCCTGCCGTTTGCCACCCTGGGTGGAAAATCTGTCCTGGGGAAGCACAAGGGGAGAGAGCTCCCTGCCGGCCTCACAATGCCCATGTGCTTCGCAGGCAGCGTGAGCGTTTACAGGGAACAAACTGTAAAGTCACTCACATGCCGCATCGACCCTTGTTAGACACAAAAAATGTCAAAAGCACCATCAACCCCTTAGGGAAAAATTAGACCCCCTTGTGCGAGGCCTTTTAGGGGGGATGGGAAATCAGGCTCATCGTTCTCTATTGCCATCTGGTGGGGTGTTTCTTGGAAACGAAGTCCGGGAAAACAAGTTTCAGTGGGTAAAAGATTCGCATTGCCCAAATGGTGAGCCAGGGGTTTGAAAACCAGGAGTTTCAGTGGGGACCCGAACGCTTAATTGGGTTGACTCAGTCTTAACCCACAAAAGAAAGGCCCAAAGAAAGGGCAGTGTGTGTAGCTCTGTTTCAAAAAGAAGCAAGTTTATAATTTGGCTCTGTTAGTTCAGTTTCATTTTCAGTACTAAAAAAAAAGACCCAATTCCTTCTAAGAATCACAACATACAGACGTCCTCTTTCTTGTGAAACTGACATGTCTCACTACTCTAGAACCACCTTTCACTGGAATTACAGCTACAAGCATGTCTCCACCAGTCTTACACATTGGACAAGGAATGTTTTGCCCATTCTTCTTTGAAAAAACACCTCAAGCTCAGATTGGATGGAAAGCACCTGAGATCATACATTGTCATGCCACTGATTCTCAATTGCACTTAGGTCTAGACTTTGATTGGGCCATTCTACCATATGTATAGGCTTTGATCTTAACCAGTCCATTGTAGTTCTAGCTACAATGTTTAGGTTCATTGTCCTGCTAGAAGGTGAGCCAAGTCTTTTGGAGCTTTTAACTGGTTTTCTTCCAGTATTTCCTTTGTTTAGCTCCATCTTTCTTCCCATCAACTCTGACCAGCTCCTTTGCTGTGCTGAAGAAAAGCATCCCCACAGCATGATGCTGCCATCACTGTATTTCACTGTGGGGATGGTGTGTTCAGGGTGATGTGTAGTGTTAGTTTTCCCCAACAGATTTTTGCATGTTGGCCAGAATGTTTGGTCTCATGTGACCAGAATACCCTCTTCCACATGTTTGTCCCCTTCATTACTTTTGGCAAACTAAAAGCAGGACTTCCTTCTTTCACTCTTCCATAAGGACCAGATTTGTTGAGTAAACCATAGGTATCTCTTCTGTCAACAGATTCTCCCACCTGAGCCGAGAGTCTGCCGCTACGCCAGAGATACCGTGGGTAACTGGACTGCTTCTGTGATTAATGCTGCATTTAAACTGAGATTAAATTGCACAAAGGCAAACCTGATTCATTCAATTGGTCATTTTTAAATGTAATTGATTAATTTGGATTTTATTTAATGGTATAAGACTAAAGGGGCGAATTACAATGTGTGCTACACCTTTCTTATTTTTATTTGCACTTCCTAACTATACATTACTTTGTATTAATCAATGACACAAATTCCCAAATGACATACAATGTATTTTCTGTTTTTACTGTGACAAAATAAGGAAATGTTTAAGAGGTATCATACTTTAGAAAGACAATGTAGGCATTGACTCAGATTAGGCTATGCATTGATATTTATTTAGTCAAACATGCAATTTTTCGAGAGCTGGACATATATTCAAGGAGCCAAATCTCACCTCATGTCTCCCATGTCCTCATAAAGCGATAACATTGAGGCAAATAAAGGTCATAAAGTTGAAGCAGACATTTTTTAAGATTAAAAACAGCAATGAAATGCAACACATTAAGCCAAGTGATGCTTTACAGTGAGCAGTGATGGTGGACAGATTGATGGACATGAATCACTGAGCAATGGTGTTCTGAAAAGACAACAAGGAGTCGCCTGTCACTTAAGTAGGATGATTTTTGGCGTCGCATGAATCACTCCACTTAGTGCCAAACAACATTTCCATAAGAGAACAATTAATTTCTTCTCTCGGTCCCTTGGCATAGGCATGCCAGCAGAGTGTTACAGATAAAGCGCCCCACATGGTGTGGTTATGCAAACTGTATTTCCAAAGCTTTTTACCTATGCAAAAAGTCAGCCTCTGTTATAATGGACTGTGCTTCAGAGGAGAAGAGATGTTAGACGTTCTCTGTGTAAAACACAAGAGCCCTACCAATGCAACGTGTCAGCCAGTGATTCACAGCCCTTTGGAGTGGGTGGCAGTGGAGAGGAGAAGAAGAAAGCGGGAACACATTTGGTGCTGCTGCTCACTGGGACTGAAGAGTGCGAGGGCGTGGGTGGGCTGAGTGGCTGAGCGGGCAAAGCGGGCACCTGGGACAAGCTCAGTAGGCGTGAGGACGGGAAGGGAGAGAGCAGGAGTGGGTCGGGAGGGAGGGAGGGATGGTCTACCACAAACATTAAAGTGGCTCATTGTGTGGGGGAGCTGGAAGATTAGCAAATCCACGTGTGCATGTAGATTGGGCAGAGTGATTATTGATACCTAAAGCTGCATTCTTGACAGTAATGGATGAGATGGTTGGAAAATGACCTGCAAGTTCGCCCCTCTGTTTTAGAGCTTCAGCAGACGTCACTTAAACAACTACAGGTGCTGAGTGGATTCATCTCACTCATGGCAAAAAAAAAAGATTAAGGGATGTGTGACCCACTAAAAACAGCTGACCAGAACACAAGGGGACAATATGCAAAAGAGTTCCCTGCGCAATTCATGTCCTAATTACAGCAGCCATGAACATACTGCATCATAAGAGCAGAAAGGGCTTCTTTATTGTACTGAGCAAATAAGTCAGACGTCAATAAAATGATGACCCACTTAACTTTTTCTAAAACCTTCTGTATTGTTCACAAGATTTAAGTGACAAAACAGAAAACTTAAATTAGTTTCAAATTGGGCTGAACGGTGGCGCAGTTAGTAGCACTGTTGTCTTACAGCAAGGTCTTCGGTTCGACTCCCAGCCAGGGGTCTTTCTACATGAGGTTTGCATGTTCTCCCCATGCATGCGGGTACTCCGCCTTCCTCCCACAGTCCAAAAACATGACTGTTAGGTTAATTGGTCTCTCTAAATTGCCCTTAGGTGTGAATGGGTGTGTCTCTGTGTTGCCCTGCGAGTGCTTGAGATAGGCACCAGCTCCCCCGTGACCCTGTACGGAAGAAGTGGGTAAAGAAAATAGATGGATGGACGGAATTTCAACTTGCTATCATTTTCCTTCCTTGCATACAGCATCCAGATCATGAAACTGCTAAGGTGCATAAAGCAAAGTGGGCCTGGGAAACTGGATAGCAAGCACACACACACACACACGCATTCAGAAATAAATGTGCTGCTGGTGCATGTCTGCTGCACCAGTTGGCAGAGCGGAGACTGACTGAAGTGACCTGAGGGTACTTGGACACCGAGCTTGGTGCTCTAATTCAGTGTTTTCCCTGACAGGGAGCAGCAGCTCGGGGGATGGAGGAGGAGAGGCTGACAGGGAAAAGCAGGCATAGCTTTCAAGAGGACTGATGTGTGAATTCAGACAAATGGTTTAGATATTTGGGACACGAGAAAGCTCCTATCTATCATGTCTCCGCAGCCTCGAAATACTTTTTTCCTCAAGGGTTAAAAATAATTCCTGGAGCAAGAGAAGTTTTTACAACAGTGAGCGCTTTTATTTGGGAACCACATTCAGCCTACAGTATGAAGCTTATTAAAAAAAAAGAAAGCATGTTTTAAATGGGGGTGATTTTAAAAAAAGTTTTTTGTTTAAAATTGTAAGTGCAAAGAGTTTTTGGTGTAAATGTGAAAAAAAGTTAGGGGACTTTTTCAAGGGGACTATAGCTGTAGGTTTAGTCCCCCATCCCCTTA